>CABHPP010145196.1:0-16493 GCA_902168425.1 Peromyscus attwateri
AAAAAAAAAAGAAAGAAAGAAAGAAAGAAGAAAAAAGATAGAAATACCAAATCTTGAGCTTCTTCCAGTACAAATATCTATTAATCCCTAATATTACAAAAATTCCAAACCACAGAATGACAGCAACTAGGACATTTCTCTTGCTCTGAGTCAAATGAAAACACTTGGTGCCAAAGAAATGCATCCTTAACATTTTTAGCAACCGAACTTAGCATTCTTTCAAAAGACATAGTTAATTGGGTGAACCAAGTTAGCTGAAGTAGACATCTTTGTGATAATACATGTGTAAATTGTCATAAAATCTTATAAAATTCTCCCAGGAGTTTCCAAAATGAAGCCCTGTTAGTGTTTTGGAAATATAGTTTTCAACATGTTCACTATGGTCAGAACTCTCCCCTTGGTATGGAGGAGAATTCATAATTAAACGAGGACTCTCCAGAGTTTTGGAGGATTATAGAGCACTGACTTGGAGCTGTCAGCTGTGAACTTAGAATGCTCCTGCGTTAGTTGGGGTGGAGGCTAGCAGAGTCCTAAGGAAAGCCGAAGTTTCCCTTCAGCAGCAGAAACCGGTACACTTGGGAATATTGGTTCAATCAAGTTGGCACCTCAAATCACCCATCACACTACCCCAAGAACATGGTTGAGGGCAAGTGTTTGTGTGTAGTGTGGTATGCTGAAGGTTTGTAATTATCACATGTTAATAGCATGGATGGCAGATTTTGAGTATGCTAATGATATCAAATAAATATCATATCAGTGATATTTATGATATCAGTAAATATACATACACAATTTTAGGTAATATAGGTCAACATATATATTCAAAGAGTGCCATGATGTAACTACTTAGGTTTTTCTTCTTATCTTTTTTATATTTAGTATAATAAATATGTTACTATTGTTACCATTGAACAACGTGAATTTAAAATGATGCAGTTCCAGTCATTGCTATAATACTCTTTTTTTTTAACCCTTTTCCAGTCTTTTAAAGTGTAATGACCATGAAGTAAGTGGATAGGCAGCCTTAATCAGAAAAAGCTTTTCTTTGCAGTGAATGCAGAGATGTATAGCTGTTCAAGGCTTCTAGGATAAGTGACAGTTCAGTGCTCAGCCTTAAACTGAGTATTTATACCACTCCCTCTAAGGCTCAGGGATCACTTTGGAAGATGGGTTGGATAGACTGGAAGAGTCAGAGGACAGGAAGAAGAGCCGGGCAATGCTTTTGGCATGGGGCAGCAAAGACAATTATGACTTCGAAGCAGTCCTAGCTGCCTGCAGTGGGCCTACAGGAGACGAGGCCAGCCAACAGTTACTCATGGGTTAGGGTTGAGCTCAGATTGCCTAAATCCCCCAAACCCTCACCATCCAAACTTCCGATGCAGCCTGAGGGAGGGGCAGTCATTGTTTAAAGTATTGTACCCATCAAAGGTCCAATGCATAGTTTCACACGCATGCCCCCATAGATAAGATGAATGTGAGAAAGGGACTTGGAGGGAGGAGGGGGATCACAATGGTAGGAGATTGGAGAGTGTAGGGGCTACAATAATCAGAGTGCTCCTCACACATGTACAATGCTGCCAAAGAACAAACTCAACGAAGGTTATTAGAAAGATCAGTGTTGCTGGGGTCCAAGCACAGAGAGCTTACTGACCATGTGCTAAGGCCTGGCTTTGATTTCCAGTACTGCATAGCAGCAGGGAGATCCACGGCAGACATGGCGTATTGCTGCTTTCTGAGACATGAGTAACAGAGTGCTTGAATACTGACCTGGACTCGCAGCTTCTGCTTGCGTTCACGGAACTGTGCTAGACTAACTTAATAACTTGAAGATAACATAAAATTACAGACTATTTATAGTTCGATGATGGATTGGAAAGGGGACTTCTCCTGAAATAACAAGGATTTGATCCAGTACTTGGGCAAAGCTCCACCCTCCAATTGAACGTTATCAACAGGTGAAGAAGAAAGTGAGAGAGGCATATCACTGATATACTAACACACACACATACACATACACACACACACACACACACATACAGAAAGAGAGAGAGAGAGAGAGAGAGAGAGAGAGAGAGAGAGAGAGTGCTCAAACTGTATCTGAAGGAAACATTGTAGTATTCAGTATATGAATTTAGCAAACAGATTAGACAGGGGTAATAATAAACCCTAGCAATTCCTAAAAAAAAAAGTTCACAACTAGCTATTACTGAATTGCTTATGCAATGACTCAATGCTTCAATTATTTTTAAATATCTTCTTATTTGTTCTGAAAAATCCAAGCCAAAAGATGTCATCTTTTTTTGTGTGTGCAGCATTTGTACATAATGCCACCAATGGAAGGCATGCTTAATTCTTCACACTTCAAAGAAATGACCTTTAAGCCACACTTAGGGAAAGTAAGCTAAAATCTGTGGGGCATTCCAGTTACCAAGGACACTTATAATCATTTCCTTAATTGTCCTTGACAATCTTATCATTAAAGATGTGGGGCATTAATTAATGAGGGAACAGCTATTCCTGGAAAAAATAGGCCTTGCAGTCACAATAGAGAGCTTATTCTTTGCACATTCTTTGTGAGCACTGTTTCTACAGTGTGGGTCATCCATGTTGCACGCGTTGCCTGGATGGCATGTAAACATTTGGAGCACTCAATTGTATGAGAATTGGATTGAATAAAATCAATGCTGATGATGCCGCAAATATGTTCAAACCAATGTTCCCTAAAGAAGCTTTTATGCCGAGATTAGTATCAGTGTTTAATTGACAGCCTCTTCACTTGGTTAATTACTTGGTCTATTGTGTCAGAGAGAAGGGTGGAAGGACAAAAGCATTTGTGTGATGAATAGCTGCCGATAAGGGAATCGAGAAAGAGAAAGCTGAACACCCTGCTACAGAATACCAGCTCACACGAAGTCTTCCTTCCTGTGCACCGTCATTTTCTTGGCTGACTGTCCTTAGGAAAATGGAAGTGGTTGAAATGGACCCTTTATTTCAAAACACAAGTTCGAACCTTTGTGTTTGTGATAACACAGAGGACAAACTCTGAGGCAGACCTCTTGCCTTTCTGTAGCGTTTGCTACAAATACAAAGGTTCAGAAAGTGAGATTGGAAATAAAATTAATTAATTTAAACTTCAGTGTAAATTAAACCCTTTTTATTGGAGTAAAAAATTGGAATACCATGGAAACACATACACATATTTATTCTTTATTCTTCGGATTTCTAACAACACATACCAGCTTTTTTCTAGATGTTTAAAAGCAAGAACAGTAACATCATCACTATTCATTCTGCCACAGCACAATGATATCTAAAGATATTAAATATATAAATGGACTCAGAGTGGAAGTTACTTTTCACTGATCTCCTTTTGTGTCGGACTCACTAGTAAGACTTCTAAATTAGTTCCTAAAGGTCAGTCCATGCTCCAATGCCCATCTTTGGGGAACTCATTTGGCTGCTTGGCTTCATGTGTTACCTACATGCTAATGAGTCTCATGTTTGTATTTCCGATCTGTACATGTTTCCTGAACACCACTGTGATGTCTAGTGATCATTTGATTCTTAACTTGTTAAAACATGGTTCTGGTTGCCATAATCCCCGTTTCTCCCACAGTCCTCCCTTATTTTCTTTCTAACAGATTGTCAGTCCTTCATGTGAAATGGATTCCAGAGATCCTTCGAGTGTATTTAATCTGTCACTTCTGCTGCTGTTCATGTTTTCATATTTATTGTTTCTTATTGCACACCATTTGAATCTCCTTACTGGGTCCTCTCTCCCATTTCCCTCTTTTATTCTGTGTTGTTGCCTTTTTTTTTAAGTCTAAGCACTTTACATCAACTCTTTCATTTTCATCTTTATCAAAATGTTCTGCACTGCCGTGAACACATCCATTTTACACCTATATATTACTATACCCATAAATATCCCAAGGATCAGAGAGATTAAAGCATAAGTAAGGAGAAAAACTAAATCAACTTCTCTGATTATCAGGCCTGTTATTTTTTTCTATTAAACCCATATGTGTGAAATGTTGTTGTTTGTTTTTTTTACTCTTTTTTTGGGGGGGGCACCACCCAGCTCCCAAATAAATCATTCATGGAGGCTTATTATTACTTATGAATGCCTGGCCTTAGCTTGGCTTAGTTTTTTGCCAGCTTTCCTGAACTTTAATTATCCCATTTATCTTTTGCCTCTGGGTTTTTTCCTTTCTCTTACTCCTGTAAATCTTACTCTTTCTCAGTGGATTTCTGTGTAGCTGGGTGACTGGTCCCTGGAGTCCTCCTCCTTCTCTGGCTACTAGATCCCTTGTTCCTTCTCCCAGATTCCTCCTTCTCTATATAATATCTCTGTCTGCCAGCCCCACCCATCCTTTCTCCTGCCTTGCTATTGGCTATTCAGTTCTTTATTAGACCATCAGGTGTTTTAGACAGGCAAAGTAACACAGCTTCATAGAGTTAAACAAATGCAGCATAAACAAAAGTAACACACCTTAAAATAATATTCTACTGTGTGTGTGTTTCATTGAGGACATTAACCACTTATTAATTAAATGAAAATATTAAGTTTTCTGTCAGCAAAAAGACTTTGTGCTTCAGAGGTGATAACTGGCTTTGTCACAGACAGAACTTGAATGCAGATGATGACTTTAGTCTTCAGTCCAGACTCCAGCTGCATGTGGACTGGAAGCCAAATAACCCCTTGTCTTTTGTGGAGAGATCAAAAGGAGACTCAGACAGTGAACCAAAGAAGGGCAGAGGGAAAAGTGTGGCATTAGCAGCCACAACTCCATCTGTACCATAGGTATCCATTCAAATGAGCTTATGAGTTTTTAAGAAAGAGATCACTAGCAAATCTGATTGCCAAGGAATCTTGTGAGGTTGACTGATTGACAGTACAGCTCAGAGCTAAATGACCAAGCAATTCTTATGGTTTTCCCCAACTTATATTTCATATTTATTTGCTTAAAACAGATATTTATTTACTTGAAAGAGTACCAAACTAAGTAGCTAATATAAGAAGAAAAATCTAGAGGGAGTAAAAGGTTGAAAATTTTTGGTAGGGAGCAAATCACATGCCAATTCTATAATTACTTTAAAGTATGGCTCAAATATTTTAATTAGATGTTAGTTGCATGACCTACTTTATGAATTTTTAACCCTTATTACTTAGCAGCTACATACAACCATGCATGAACACACATGTATATCAACTGCACATATTTTAAAATTCATAAATTAAAGTCTAGAATTCTCATCCCTTATCCATCCCTTAACCCTCACAAATCAGCTATTTTAAATGAATTTAAAACTATTCATGTCAGATACATCAGTGACTTGTCAAATCTACCTGACTCTCCTTGTCTCTTCTACTTGACTTCCTCATAGTATTTATACAACTGGCTAGTTCTTTTCTCAAAAATCTGCCTTTTGCAATTCCTAGAAAACCACATACACTTTTGACTTTAAGTGTTATATGACAAGGCATTTTGGTACCTGTCTTTGTTAAAGCTAATACCTGAGTGTGTATAACTTACAAAGACCAGAAAACTATTTGATGGTTCTGGTGGCTAAAAAGTTAAAGATAAAGGAATCAATAGGTTTGTTGTCTGGCAAGTGCTGAGTCTCTGACAAGACCCTATTCCTGAAGTCTGCATATACCTTGGATGGAAGATACAGAGAAATTAAGTGGTACCTGAGCTGGAAGCTTCCTCCCTACTGGCCAGCTTTCTCAGTGCCAGATAGTGTTATGCAGACTTCTGGGGAAGTAAAGGAATCAGTGGTCTTACTAGTTTTGTTAATGACAAAACTTCCAGGAAAGATGGGCCCATTGGTACAACAGTGACATGATTATGATGGAGGTAACCAACTACACCCGGATTGGATTTAAAGAATACTCCACAAGAGCGAATCCACCCCTACTACCATAAATCTGGTTAACAACAAACACACAAGTAAACAAACACCCCATGACTGAGAAGATCTTTTGGTCCTAGTGGTGAACTGATTCTTAGCTAAATAGGCATAGCATTAAACAGCCTTCTAAGTATCTATTTTTATCCACAGACAAAAACTACCTTCAGCTTTAATAAGAAAGGCGTCCTTTTCTAGTAAATGGAGGTGAAGTGCAAAGACCCATAGCTGTACACAATGTTAATAAAAAAAAAAAAAAAGGTGGTAAAAGGCACAGCTCTAAACAACCCACTTAAGAGTTGGGGAACGTTGGAGAAGAGGGACTGGGAGAGTGCATGGGAGCCAGAAGATTGGGAGAAAGGCTGTGAAATGCCATCTTCTAAGAACAACACAACCATGGCAATCATGGACTTATAAGAGCTCCACCTGGCACTGGGCCTACACACGTTGAGATCTCCAAACAGCCAGCTATGGATGGGGAAGGGCTCATGGAGCCTACCACTTTCTGAACCTTTAGCAATTAACAGAGCCAGGGGCAGGGGGCGGTGCATCATTTCTAGTTGTGCACAGATTGGTGAGCCCACCTGGCTCTAATGGATACTTCCAAGTCCTTGGTCATGAAGATGGCCTTAGTTAACTCTGTGGAGCACACACACACACAAAAAAATCATGAATGTTGAAAGAAATTTGTAGGAAGAAGGAGGAAGATAAGAGAGCGTATGTAAGGAGAATAGCCAGAATGTATTACATACATGTAAGACATTATCAAAGAGCAAAAATTAATGATAAAAAAGAAAATGCACAAACTCATGGAATTCATCTTAAATGATAGATGAGTCACTGAAAAAAATTTTTTAAAAATAATTAAAATTCCTAGAACTAAATTATAATGAAAAAAACGTGACATATCCCAGCCTAAGGGATACAATGAAATTAGCCTTAAGAGAGAAGTGTTGGGTTCTAAGTGTCAATATTTTTAAAAAAAATCAGAGAGAATTCAAACAACTTCATCATGTACCAAAGAGTTTGGAAAAAATAATCTCTGAGCATGGTGTGTTAGTGTGTGTCTTCCTCCACTCTTTAGAGATTTGTAATTTTCATTATAGAGGTATTTTACCTCATTTGGTTAGGTTGATTCCTACATACTTTCATTTTTGAGGCTGTTGTGAATGGCAGTGTTTAATGAACTCTTTCCACTTTCCTGAAAGTGTTGACTATTTCTAGAAGTTTTCTGGTGGGCTTTGGGGGGGGGGTCTCATACATAGTATCATATTATATGAAATGGGGATAACTGGACTCTCTTCCTATTTGTTTCCCTTTAGTTTCCTTCTCTTGTTCTGTTCCTTTAGCTAGCACTTTAAACTCTGCATTGAAAAGGAGTGGGGATAGTGGAAAGCTTTGTCTCTTTCCTAATTTTGATAGAATTGCTTCAGGTTTTACTCTATTTAGGATGATGCTGGTCATAAGTTCTTCATACACAGTCTTTATTATGTTGAGGTATGAGGTATGCTATTTCAGACTTTTTTTCCTTTCAGACTTTTATACAAAGACTTGCTGGGTTTTGTCAAAGACTTTTCTGCATTCATTGAGATGATCATGCAATTTTTGCCTTTACGTGCATTTGTATAAGTTTTTACATTTTTTTTCATTTACATGTGTGAAACCTTCCCTGCATCTCCAGGATCAAGACAACTTGATTGTGGTGGATGACCTTTTTGATATATACCTACATTTGGTTTGCAGTATTTTATTGAGAAACTGTACAATTATGTTCATCAGGGATACTGGCCTGAAGTTTTCTTTCTTGTTGTTGTGGTGTTTTAGTATTAGAGTAATACTTGCTTCATTGAAAGAGTTCAGAGGTGATCTTTTTGTTTCTATTAAAAAAAAACAAGAAGTATTGGATAGAATTAATATTGCTAAAAGCACCATCATACCAAAAGAAATGTATAGATTCAGTGCAACCCCAATAAAAACTCCATGACATTATTCTAAGAAATATAAAACTCCATCCTGAAACTCATATGGATGCACAAAATGCCCTGGATATCTAGAGCAATTCTGAGAAAAAATTATAATGCTGAAGGGATTATCATACCAGATTTCAAGCTACATTGTAGAGATATAGTAATCAAAACAGCACAGTACTGGCACAAAAAGACACATAGAGATAAATGGAACAAAAAGATGACCTCAACATGAGTGCATGGTTGCAAATTAAGGATACTAAAACACGTATTAGAGGAAATACAGAATTTTCAACCAATGCTGTTATAAAGCTGGATGTGCACATGTAGAAGATAAAATTATATTCATATTTATCACCTTGCACAAAAACCAACTCCAAATGCAACAAAAACCTCAATGTGAAATGTGAAACAATGAAGCTTCTAGAGAAAAACAGGTAGTGATCTACAAGATATAGGTGCAGGAAAAGATTTTCTGAATATGACTCTATTTGCTAAGAAATTAAGACCAACAATTATCAATCAGTTGAATCTCATAAAACTAGAATGCTTCTGTACAGCAAGTGAAACAATTGGTTGAGTGAAGAAGTCCACAGAATGGGATAATCTTTGGCATTTATACCTCTGATAGATGGTTAATATCCAGAATGTAGAAAGAATAACAATAGCAACAAAATCCAAACAAAGATTTTTTTTTAAAAAAGTGGACTATCTGGACAGGGAATTCCCAAAAGAAGAAATAGATATGTTTAAGAAATTTCTTTAAAAGTGTTCAATATCCTCAGCAATCAGGAAAGTACAAATTAAAACTACTCTGAGATTTCATCTCACCCCAGTCAAAGTAGATAAGGTTAAAAAATAACTGATGAAAAATGCTGGTGAAGATGTGGGGAAAGAGCAACCCTCATTCACTGTTGGGGGTACTTCAAATTGGTGCAGCCACTCTAGAATTAAATGTGGAGAAATCTCAAAAATCTAAAAGTAGATCTGCCCTAACTACATCTTAGCATATACCCAGAGGACTCAATAACTTGCTACAAAGATATTTGCTCAGTCATGTTCATTGCCATTCTACTCACAATACCTAGACAATGGGGGGGAGGGTGCTAAATGCTCTTCAACTGATGATTGGGTGATGAGAATGTGGTACATACACACAATGGAATTCTATTACAGGTTAATGGATGGAACTGGGAACTATTATATTGAGTGAGGCAATCCAGACCCAGAAAGACAAACACTTTGTGTTCTCTTATTTGTGGGTTCTAGCTCTGAATATTTAGATCCGGACAAATAATCTAAAGCAACCACAGAAGCTAGGGAAACAGAAAAGGACTATGGATGTATGTGTGTGTGTGTGTGTGTGTGTGTGTGTGTGTGTGTGTAGTGGGAGCTCTGAAGAGGGGAATAGTAAGACACAGGTGCTATGAAGGAGGAGATGAGAAAATGAAGAAGGACTTTAAATGGAGAAGGGGATGGGAGGGTGATGTTGGGGGGCGTAAATAACACTGAGGATATCTGAAAAAAATCCATAGGAAAATGGGAAACATTATTTTTGCAAGCATATTCAAATACACACACACACACACACACACACACACACACACACACACACACACCTTAAATGGGTTTACATCACACAGGGTGATAATGCTCCCACCAAGAACCATAATCTAACAAAGATCCCAGTACCAGGCATGGTAAACTTCCCTTGGAGTTGTCGATCGAGGGAGTATAAGAGACTCTCAACACAATGTGGGTTATTTCCATTGCCCTTGGTTGCCTCTCAGAACCTGAGTGTAAGACTATCGCTGAAGACACCACACACCTCACACATAAGACTTGGAAGAATCAAGCTGGAATGGACCTGGAAGCTTCCCCCTAAAGACTAGCCCTTATAGTGTCCACTAGTGCTGCACAACTTGTCAAGAGAGAAAAGCAATCAATAGTCCTACCTAGCTGTAAATCCTACAAGCCACAACAATGATTGGCCTGGCAAGATATTCCAAATGGCACAGTAGTGGCACTTTTATCTTGGGGATAACCAACAGCTGTCTCAGTGGACTTAAGGCTGGCTTAATAGGAAGGACTTTGTATCTGGTACTATAAATGTAGCCAATAACCTGTGGCTAAAGAAGTCACAGAACATAAAGGAGAGTCTATTACTGCTGTTTTCCCAAATCAACATAATTTCTAATTGTATTCTAAATAGTTGTTCCTTTACCCACAATGAGTGTTTCATCAAAGAAACTCCATTTTGTAACAGATGGACACAACTCATCAAAAGGTAGAGAATAAATGGTCATGGGATGGCAAAACCCAAACAGCATATTTACAAAGCAAACCTTATACCTAAAGCTCAGGAAACATCCTGGAAAAGGAGTGGAAAGATTATAAGAGCCAGAGAACCAGGACTCATGCCACCACACAATGTCTACTGAGACAATAACAAGGAAGCTGTACCATGACATCTCAATCATACGATTTCCTAAATAATGACAATACCAGTTGACATGTTAACATGGATAGAGGAAATCTCACAGGACCCCACCCTTAGATGAATAGCTGCAGACAAATAATAAATGCTGAGAAAGGGGGAATTAGAGATGAAAAAGGAGACACTATAACAAATACTAAAGATATTCAGAACTATAAAGGTATATTTTAAAATCAATGTTAGAAAACGTAAAAGAAATGTATGATTTCCTAGATGCATCTGACTCACTACAGTCAATGTGGAGATCAATAATTTAATCAACTATAGCAATTGGATCACACCTGTAACAAACAAGACGACTGAAGCAATAATAAAATTCTCCCAGTGGATACAAATAGGAAAAGAAAAAGTCAAACTCTCTTTATTTGCAGATAATATGATCATATACATAAATGACACTTAAAACTCCAAGAGGAAACTTCCATACCAGATAAATATTTTCAGCAAAATAGCTGGATACAACATAAACACACAAAAATCTTATTGTATACAAATGACAAACAAATTGAGAAAGAAATCAGGGGAACAATGCTTTTCACAGTAGCTTCAAAAATATCTTGTGGTAAGTCTAACCAAACAAGCTTGTTTGATAACCAAGTAAGGCTTGTGTGATAAAAACTTTAAGACACTGAAGTAAGAAATTATAGAAGATATCAGAAGATAGAAAGATCTCCCATGCTCATGGATCAGTAGGATTAATAGAGTAAAAATGGCCACCCTGTAAAAGCAATCTACAAATTCAGTACATCAAAATCCCAACACAATTTCACAGAATTTTGGAAGAACAATTTTCAGCTTTATAGAAACACAAAAAATCCAAGATAGCTAAAACAATCCTTCATAATAAAAGAACTCTGGAAGACCATCCTGATCTCAAATTGTAGTACAGAGCTATAGTAATACAAAGCATGATTTTGGCACAAAAACAGACATGTTGATCCGTGGAATAGAATTGAAGACCCAGGTAATTCCATACACCTATGGACACCTGATTTTTGACAAAGAAGCCAGAAATACACACTGGAAAAAGACAGCATCTTCAATAAGTGGTGCTGGCCAAACTGAGTGTCTGCATGTAAAAGAATGCAAATAATTGTACTTATCACTCTGGACAAAACTAAAGTCCAAATGGATCAAAATCTCAACATAAGGACAGATACCTTGAGTCTGATAGAAGAGAAAGTGGGAAATAACCTTGAACTCATTGGCACAAGAAAAGTTTTTCTGAATAGAACACCAATAACACAGGCACTAAAACCAACAATTAATAAATGAGACTTCCGAGAATTGAAATGCTTCTGTATGGCAAATGACATCATCATCTGAACAGAGTGGCAGGGTACAGAATGGGAAAATATCTTTACCGATCATATATCTAGTAAAGGGTTAATATCTAAAATATATAAAGAACTCAACATACTGAGCATCAAGAAAACAAATAACCCATTTAAAAAATGGCACCCAGAACTAAACAGAGTTTACAAAAGACGAAACACAAATGGCTGAGAAACACTTAAAGGAATGTTCAACACCCTTAGCTATCAGAGAAGTGCAAATGTAAATGTCTTTGAGATTTCATCATAAACCAGTCAGCATGGACAAAACAATAAAATAAATGACAGTTCATGCTGGTGAGGATGTGGAGTAAAGGTAACCTTCATCCACTGCTGGAGGAAATGAAAGCCACTGTGAAAATCAGTGTGGGGGTTCCTCAGAAAGCTGGTAATAGATCTATCTCAAGATTCAGCTATACCATTCTTGGGCTTATACCCCAAGGATTCTAAAGCCTGCTACATAGACACTTGCTCAATCATGTTCATTGCGGCTCTATTCATAATAGACAGAAATTGGAAACAGCCTAGTTGTCCATCAATGAATGAATAGATCTGAAAAATGTAGTATATTTGCACAATGCGAAATTATTCATCTGTTTAAAAACAATAACAACAAAATCATGAAATTTGCAGGTAAATGGATGGAGCTAGAAAAAAATCATTCTAAGTGAGGCGACACAGACTCAAAGCGACAAATATGATATATATTTGCTTATATGTGGATGTTAGCTGTTAAGTCTCTGATAGACAGGATGTAATCCACATAACTACAGAGGTTAGTTATGGGATAAGAGACTAGGAAGGGGAAATAGAATAGATACCTATGGATGGACCAGTGGGGACTGGAAACTGGAGGATCAAATGGGGAGGGGTGAAGGGAGGGTAAGGAAAGGCATATGACAACAAAGAGCTAAAGTCAAGGGCCGCTGGAGTGTTTGTATGGAGTCAATACAGTAGAAGCTTCATAAAATACATAGATGTAACCCTACATGTAATCACAAAATAATGGGGACACAAAGCCCTAACTGCTTGACGTCTCTCACCGCCAAATGAAATCTCCAGTGCTTGGAATGGGTTCTATCTAATCAAGTTGTTGGCCAAAGGGGCCCCGTGGAAACCTAAAACATACCAAAGTGTTGCCAAGGCTATTGGTTGTTCTCCACAAACTAAACTAATGGTAAGGCCACACTCCTGAAGACCACGCCTCTGTAACTCACTGAACACCTAACTGGCGCCTTCATCTCCGTTGACTAGTGTGCATGGTACTGGAGGGTATCCTGCAGTCTACCAGAGCAGAAAGGTAAACAGCAACCCAGCCACAAAGCCTTCAATCTACAATGGTGATGGGCCTGCAAGGTGTGCTGGTGTAATGGTGGCACAAAGCTTATGGTAGTAACCAACCACTATCTGGTAGGACTGAAGGCCCACTCCATGAGATGGAACCCATCCCTGACACTGTTCAGGTGGCCGGGAACCTGAGACTAGATAGGCCATAGACCTAGGAGATAACAAAATGCTACTGTTCTGCTTAAGGAACATAACGGATAACATAACTGACAACATTCTGCTGCACTCACAGATCAATATTGTACTTACCATCCTCAGAGAAGCCTCCTTCCTCTTGGAGTTGATGGGAACAAATAGAGACCCACAGCTAGGCAATGTGTAGAGAGTGAGAAACCTTGGAACACTGAGTCCCAAATGTGATGTCCCCATCAAGTCTCTCTCACTTCAGGGCTCAAGGAACTCTGTGAAAGAGGAGGAGAGACTGTAAGAGCCAGTGGGGATGAAAGACATCAAGGAAATAGGCCTTCTAGATACAACAGGGCAAATGCACATATGAACTCAAAGAGACTGCAGCAGCATGCACGTGACCTGCACAGGTCTAAGCCAGATGTGGTCCCAGCAACGAGAGGGGAAGTGGACACAAGCCCCCATCCCTAACCCAGAAGTTATCTCCAATTTATAACCACTCATTTAGGATAAACTGGTTTGCTGTGGGATGTCCTGTATGCTGTGAATATATGTTGTTGCTATGATTGATTGATAAATAAAATGCTGATTGGCCAGTAGCCAGGCAGGAAGGATATTGTAGGTGGGACAAGGAGAGAGGAGAATGCTGGGTGGAAGAAGGCAGAGTCAGGAGATGCTGCCAGCCACTGTCACAAGGAGAAGCATGATGTAAAGTACCGGTAAGCCACGAGCCACATGGCAAGGTATAGATGAATAGAAATGGGTTAATTTAAGATATAAGAACTAGATAGCAAGAAGCCTGAGCCATTAGGCCAAATATAAGCATCTCTGTGTGTCTACTTGGCTGTGGGACTGGCAGGTGAGAGAGATTTGTCCTGACCATGGGTGAGGCAGGACCAGGCAATAATCCCAGCTACACTGCTTTTCTCCAATCAGTCTAACTGGGGATACAAACCACACTTTAGGGCACTTAATGACAGGCCCGTGCCTATCAGTAGATGGCCAACAAAACAAATTCAATAGTATTTTTGGAGGTTTTGGAGGGTTTTTGTTGTTATTTTTTTGTTTGTTTGTCATGCAGATCTTTTGCTTATATATTATGGCTTCGTGTTTTGTGCTTTTGTGAGATTTCTCTGTGTGTGAATGTGTGTGTCTCTACATCTGTATGCATTTCTTATGCTTTTTTCCCTGGCTTATTTTTCTCTCTGTTTTGTCCTATGCTGGTTTTTATTTTATTTTATATACCTGTTTGTTTTCTAATGAAAGAGAGAAAGAAAGTGTGTGGATCTGGGTGGGTAGGGAGGAGGGGAGGATCCAGAAGGAGTTGGAGAGGGGAGACTGTGATCAGAATATACTGTATAGAAAAAAAATCTATGCCAATTAGCAAAGAAAGAGAGATGGGGCACTGAGTTGAAAGGGGGGGGGTACAGAGGATCTAGGAGATAAAACTGTGATTGTGATCAGAATCTATTGTATAAAAATAAACCTTATTTTCAATTAAAAATTAAAGAGAAAACAGCATAGTATTTTTTATTATGTTGAACAATGTACCTCTGAAATACTTTTTGTTTTTATTTTTACCTTAGACCGTTTAGGTTTCTGAACTCAGAAATCTCCTGCCTCAATTTCCTTAGTGCTGGCACTTCAGGAAAGCACCACCACACTTAGATTTGGATTCTTTTTTAACTGCCTAGTTAAAAAATATTTCTTATTATCAGAATATAAAGTTAACTCAAATTTGTTACAATTACAACTATCAAAAAGTTGGTGGTTATTAACAACAGATGGAATGCATAAGGTATTTGAATTCACACTCGCATATCAATTATTTATAGTCTAGCAAAAATGTGTGCTTTGTATATATATTTTGACAATTTCTGTGCTATTATGTCCAAAGGGAACACCAGTGGACATGCTGCCCTCTGTACCGCATTGTGGGGCACATTCCCCCAGGATAACACCTTTTCTATTGATTGTCAATAAAAATGGAAACTTTGATTTATAACTACACATAAGAGGAAAGATTTGTGTTGTCTGTTCCGTGCACCCTTTGGGGACAATATTGTAGGACACATACTAGTGTCACAGGTGGCTTTATTTGAGTTCTCCTATGTTCCTAGCCACTGAATCATCACAGTGGACAGAAGGAGTATTCCTGTGAATCAACAAGACCAAAATATTACTTCAAACCACACACCACTAACTTAGTACATCAAAAAGAACCATATAAACATCCTTGTGGTGAGATTCCGGAACAGTCAGGCATTCTAATAGAATTCCCAAGATGAGGATGAGTACTATGGTTTGAGTGTGGAAGGTTCCCCAGGCTCCTGAGTGTAAACATTTGATCTTCCACTGGTGGTGGTGTGTTGAGAAGCTGTGGAACATTTGGGACTGTGGCCTAGCTGGGGATAGACCTTCCCCAGTGGTAGTCACTATGGTTCTGGCTTTCTGCTACTCCATTTCCTAAGATGTGACTGATGTCTGCCACACATTCCTACCATGCAGACTGCCCTGCCTTCCTGGCCTTGATGGGCTGAAACTCTGAGCTCAAATAACTGTTAGATATTTTGTCACAGAAATGAGAAAGGAACCAACACAGCATGACAAAGGGCAAAACCAGTGTAGAAAAGAACAGTAGTTTAAACCATTATTGTTAAAATATGTCTCACTTATTAATTTTATAGATTTAAAACATGTACATCATTAGATCACTCTCAGATCCTTTAGGGCCCAGCAGGCAAATGACCCCGCAGTTCAAGCTTATGGGAGTTATGGCAAATCCATCTGTCCTACCTAAGATGCTTGGTAATAATGTCATTCGTGTATTAAAGTCCTATGGCCAAATCTTAATATTCTCTTCCTCAAACCATCACACAAAACCCCTTTCTCTTATTCCTTCCTGTGTTTGGT
Source organism: Peromyscus attwateri (assembly GCA_902168425.1). Taxonomy (NCBI): domain Eukaryota; kingdom Metazoa; phylum Chordata; class Mammalia; order Rodentia; family Cricetidae; genus Peromyscus; species Peromyscus attwateri. Next base: position 16,098 of record CABHPP010145196.1, read on the forward strand.
CATGTTTTCTGAGCACTCAGTATACCTAAGGTTCTTTCTTCAGACTGGAAAAATTAAAGATGCATAAGATGTGCGTGGTGCTTCCCTGCACAGAGCTCAGTCAAAGGCAAATCCTACTGTAGGTTACACTACTCCAGCCTTGCCGGCAGCTGCCAGTCTGTTTCGGGTCTGTGTTGGGATTCTGCCACTGCTCCAGCTGCATGACTGCACATGTGCAGTTCAGGAGCAAAGTAAGGGGTCTTGCATCTTATGTCATCAGTGTGCTCTGGTGATCACATGCATGCATCATGGTCACGCAATCAGCGCGTGCATGGCATAGCTCCGTAAGCCCACCTGTGCCTTAAAAGGCCAGACACAGTCTCTCTCTCTCTCTCTCTCCTCTCTCTCTCTCTCTCT
>CABHPP010145196.1:16593-41194 GCA_902168425.1 Peromyscus attwateri
TCTCTCTCTCTCTCTCTCTCTCTCTCTCTCTCTCTCTCTCTCTCTGCTCTGTTCTCTCTTCACCCCTCTATCACTATCCTTCTCTCTCTCTGCTCTCTGCACATGCATCTCCCCCAGGCCTGGTTCTTTTGTGTCCGCCCCCCCCCCAATAAAGCTCTGATAGTGGGTTTTGACATGGTTCATGCCTCATGACCTTTCCCCACAGTAACCAGTGCCGCTTATCATTCTTAATAGTCTGTCCTACTATGATGAATTCAAATTGTGCTTTGCTCAGACCGTCTTAAATCCATCTCAGGATCCTATAATAAAATATCATTAGCAAGGTAGTTTTAGATGACAAACTTTTTTTTATTCGGTTCTGGAAGCTGAGAAGTCTAACCTCAAAGAGCCAGAGAAATTGTTATCTGTTGAGGACTGTTAGCACATGGTCCGAGAATGGAGTCTTGTGAGAATTCTGAGTGGTTGTGAGAACACTCCAAGAAAATGAGCCAAGAGTCTTGTGACCTCAGTTTCTTTAAAAACACAGAATTGTTCTTAGAATGTGGCTTCCTGTTCCTCCCAGGTGTAGTAGATAGGAGTGAGCTTACTTCAGCTGTTGTTATTCATATGTCTCTATAGAAAACATGTTTTTGCCACATGTGGCTTATCCTTGTGATTGTATACTTTATTCAGGTAACTTTTCCTAACCCTCAGAGCATATATTGTCTGATGCTATGCATAAAGTTGGCTATTGCATAAGACTTTAGTCCGTCTCGTTTTTAGGGCCCTGCTCTCCCAGGTTCACACAGCCAACAAGAGTGGTAAACAGAGGGCATCACTTCCTGGGTCACAGGTGGTTGTCTTGACCGTGTAATATTACATTGTAAGAAGGGAGAAGAGACTTCTTTTGGAATCTGTTTGATAAACGTAGTAATCTAGTTCACTAGAACTCCACCCTTGTGATCTTATCATATACCCCACAAGTCCCACTCCCTAGAGGACTAACTAGGGATTAGGTTTCAACATTGGAACTTTGGAAAACAACAAAGCATTCAGTTCATAGCCACCTGGAATGCCACACCCCAGGCAGCTTGCAGAACCAGTCCTGGCCTCATCACTCTCTGGTCTCACAGTGTGGTCCTCATTGTCATGCGCAGGACCCCACTATGGCCTCCTGAGGTGCTCAGGGAGCTCATTTTCCTGCTTCCTGGCCCAAAGCTTCTGTTCAGCTCATGAGTTCCTCCATTTGCTCTGACTTCTTTCCTCAGCTACACATCCTCTAGAAGGCTCACCTGTCACTCATCTGCATAGTTTTCCTCACAGGCTGGACAATTGCTTCACTCACAACAGCTCAGGAGTTAGTTCCAGAAGCTCCTATGGGGACTGGGTAAGAAGACCTTTGGAGAAAATTACAAAGTCCATTTTCTACATAAAATCTAACTATTAATATTCACTTAATCAGGAACATAATGACGGCATTATACATTTGTTACTTTTTTTTTTTTTTTTTTTTTGAGAGACAGGGTTTCTCTGTGTAGCTTTGGAGCCTTTCCTGGAACTCACTCTGTAGACCAGGCTAGCCTCGAACTTACAGAGATTTGCCTGCCTCTGGTTCCCAAGTGCTGACATTAAAAGTATGCACCACTATGCATGGCTAGAAGTGATTTTTTAACTGAGACTAACACTAAATGAAATACGCAAAATTATGTTCTCCTTTAAAAAAAAAGTAGCAAGCCAGGCGGTGGTGGCACATGCCTTTAATCCCAACACTCTCACTCGGGTGTTGATCTTTGTGAGTTCAAGACCCGCCAGGGCTATATAAAGAGACCCTGTTTCAAAAACAACAAAACAAAAATAAAAACAAATGAAGAAGGAGAAAAAGAAAGAAAGAAAGAAAAAGAAAAAACACTACTTTTCTGCTTGTAATTTTGAGTTAGATTTAGAAATGATGAAATCTGGCCTTTGTATAGGGAAAGACTCTTGTGTGATTTGGTGCTGAGAGCACATTCACACAATATCTGCTGGCTTTGTTAGGCTTGACTCCCAAGTTAGTTTTGCTTTCAAATCCAGATACAAAGTGTGGAATGCTCCTCAGTCAAAAGCAGAAGGACACACATACAAGGTGGCTGCCAAGCATAAAGATCTCTCCAATGGAAAGATGAAGACCTGACAGAGACCTGAAAAGAAGCTCAGATTCCACTCTGGGATGCTGAGGAATCTGGAGAGAAGCATGTTCAGACTCTGAAGAGGGAAATAACAGACATAAAAAGCTACTGAGGGTCCGAGGCACAAAGGCCGTGCTCAAGCTTCTTTGAAATGACTCTTAGTTCTTGGGCATCCCATAAGCAAATCAGCCATCACACAGGAGGGAATCCCATGAGCTGGAGCTGTAATCAACGATATACAAATCAAATACTGCAATCTCTGCCAATTAATGAGACATGGTCCTGAGGCTAACAGAAGACAAGTGTCTAGTCTCCATTTTCTCAGAGCTGGTCCCATGAAAGAAGAAAGTTGTGATGTGCACAGCTGTATGGGTCGGCTGCAGTCAATCATGGAGGAGGCAGTCACTGTCGTTGCCTACCACAGGGACATCAACTCTGGAGTCATTCTTTGGAGAATATCACCAGTTGTCTCTCCAGACACAGAGGTCAGTATTTCTTAGTTGTGCAGAATTTTAGAAGGCACATATGGGAACAGCAGCTTTGTGGGATATCTCCGCACCTTCCTCCCAGATTTGTTGTGAACCTAAAACTGTTCTGGGAACAAAATGAAGTTTTAGTTATGACTTTTAAAAAAATGGAGCCAGGTGGTGGTGGTGGTGGTGGCGGCACACACCTTTAATCCTAGCACTCAGGAGGCAGAGGCAGGCGGATGGATCTCTGTGAGTTTAAGGCCAACCTGGTCTACAAAGCAAGTTTCAGGACAGTCAGGACTCTGTCTCAAACAAAACAAAACAAAATAAAAAAAACAAAATAAAACCCAACAACAACAAAAACAACGGAAAGACACCAAAAATTTCAAATCTAGCAAGCAAATGAGATTTGAACTTTGGCAAGTTGAGATAGTTAAAGCAAATGCAGGTTTTGTGTGTGTGTGTATGTGTGTGTGTGTGTATGTGTGTGTGTATGTGTGTGTGTGTGTGTGTGTGTGTGTGTGTGTGTGTGTGTGCATGTTTTGCAAGAGACTCTGAGAAACAGTGGCAACCGACCCATCTGAGCAGGCACAATGCCCCTCTTAACAGATGGCTGGTAGAGAAGGCAGCCAAAAGTCCATGTACGAACAAATGTGCTGCCGAGTGCAAGAATCCAGGTGCCCAGTGCCGAAATTGTTTTCCATTCTGCACTTGCCGGCCTATGGCAAAGAGACTGGGGAGTCAGTTGACTCTTACCCACTAAAGTGAACTGACCAAATAGCTTCCATGACTATAGGGAAGAAGGTTAGGAGACTTGGATGACACAGTGCTCCCAAAGTGGCATTAGGAGTCCTCACTTTTCTTGTATCCATATGAGGAAGTCTCCAGAGCCTCCTGTTGACACTATTTTACCTTGCTAAAGCTTGGGTGTCATGCGTACGCAGACAACTTGGAATCTTTCATGAGGAGAGATGTGTCCCCAATAGAGATCCAGTACAAAGTCATTTTATCCAAGAGAAGAGATGATTATTCATAAGAGGGGAATCTGTCTTTGATCTTTGCTATCTGCCTTCAGGTGCTTTAAGCAACTCTCTCTACTAAATAAATGTGGCCATAAGCAGTTTATAAGTTGTTTGTCTAGTTTATGGGTGAAACGTCTTGTGTGTAGTGTATCCTCCAGTAAAGCATTACAATGTATGTGAGTTGGACTTAGGATATCAGTGTTCTCTGCGGCTGGAACTGAAATTTCAGTTCAGCAAGAGATGTAGTTCAGGACTTACCCAGAAGAGACAGGGCCCTGAGTTTGATCCTTAGCACGAAAGGAAGACAATTTTAACAGAAGCATCATTTTATCAGAGTCTAATGTGAGTGGCAATAGAATGTACATGTGTATTTGGGGATGGTTTCTACATATAAAATGACCAATATGTGTATATGAATGAGAGATCTATTTTAATTTTTCTGTTTTCAGCCATGTTTACTTTTTTTGTTTGTTTTTGTTCCTCTGTGGAGCCCTGGCTGTCCTGGAACTCACTCTGTGGACTAGGCTCGCCTCTGACTCAGATCCATCTGCCTCTGCCTCCTGAGTGAGTGCTGGGATTAAAGGCGTGCTCCACCACCCCCCAGCTGCCATGTTCACTTCTTCTGGCTACTAGACTTCCTCAGAACTCAGACTACTGGGACAAATCAGCAGTCTCAGTACAAAATGAGACCCTTGAATTTTAGGCTTCTGTTTGTGGGGTTTTCCCCCAATTTTTAGAAGAGTTCTCACTTTCAAAATCCTATTTTCATACAATTATTTTGATCAAAATACATTTTAGGAAATTCTCAACAAATTAATAAAGTATTATTAAACATTAACTATTCACAGCAAATGAGGGTGAGAAAGAGGGATGGTCCATTTGCTGGCATCAGTTTGATAGAAACCAAAAATGGCATCTCAAACTCTGGTCAGCTGCGGCCTTTCTCCTGTCTAATAAGAGTTAGCATATGATCTTCTACAGAAAAACTACACTCTTCCTCATACTATTTTAGGACCCTACTCATATTGAAGTGCAGCGAATTCAAGCCATTTTAAAACGTCCTGCACTTTCTATATGTTTTAAATACACGAGAGGCTTTGTATCACATCAGGCTGGGTTGTTGACTCAACAGGTTGCTGATTCGTCTACTGAATCCAATTCAAAAAGTAAGCCTTTGTTTTCTGTTCATGGGTATAGACACAGGGCTGTGAAGCACCTCTATAAATTCTTTCCTGAACCTACCTGGTTTTGTTCTCTGGGCTTCTAGGATTGGAAACCAGTCATGCCGACAGCTCATGCCATTTTAAAAATGAAAAGGCAATTTCCAAATTAGGAAATGTTTCCTACAGATTTTGAAAGGAGACTACGTCTTGTCCATTTTGATAATAGTTTTGAGCCGCTCGTTGTGGTGTCACGGTGTGTAACGCTAACTTAAAACAACGGAGTGTTAAAGGCAGACGTGATGGTGCACACCAGTAATCCCAGCACTTGGGAAGGCGAAGTAGCAGTAAAAAGAGCTCATGTTCAGTCTGGCTCCACAGCGAGTTTGTGGCCAGCCTGGGTTTCATGACAGCCTGTCTCAAAAAGTGAATAAAAAAAAAAAAAAAAAAAAAAAAAGTAACTTCCAATGTCTGTTTTATAATCGGAATCTATACTAAAAAGTTTAGTTAATTTAAAATTTATAACATTATGGCATAACGGGAGCAAAACCTGAAATTTTATAGACGTTGAAAAGTGTATTTAAAACGCTGAAAAATAAATGAGGCTAGTGCAAGAGGAGTTTGAATTTTGCGGTAGTGCTGCCCTCTAGTGACAGTATCAGAGAACTTGTTTCATCTGGTCATCATTTAGTCAGCACAAGTTAATTCAGGCTCCTTTTTCCAACCCTAGCTGCACTTCAGAATCACCTGAAAAGCCCATAAAAACCCAGTTCTACAAGTGCAGAGATACTGGTTTATATATAGTGTGTCTTGCATCAGAGGGTTTTAGACAATACTCTGGAGACTCAGACACCCATCGTGTTTAAGAAGTGCCAGTTTAGCCAGAGAAATCAAGTCTTAATAAAAGCAAAGAGTTGGCTCTCAGCTCCAGAGCATTCACCACAGTCTGTGTTGCTGCTTCTGCACGTCTATTATTAGGGATACAGCTCTGGCTCCAGTCTTGAGTAACTATTGCTTCTGTGACCATGTATGTACAACACTCTGCAGAAACATGTATACACACACAATTACAAAAGCCAACTCTCCCTCCACCCCCACCCCCTGCATTTCAGCTTCCCTGCCAATTTCCAATCAAAACACAGCTTCATTATTAAAATTCAGAGATTCCAAACTGATGCCCACCCTGTTGAGGAGAAAGGAACTGGAAAAATGGGAAGATGGATTTGAAACAGTTCACACCACCCCCCCCCCCCCCCCCCCCCCCCTCCTTCCTTCTGTCTCTTTCTCTCTCATATGTGTTTCTTATATTCCTGACTAGAATGCAGTTACAAAACTGAAGGAAGTTTTTTGAGGTTTATGGCAACACCTGGCTGCTGGATACCACTTAATAGGCATTGTTTAATGAATGAATAAATAACTGAATGGAAATATGAATAAACAGGTTCACTGTGAGACAAACTAAGAGAAAATTGTTCATGAATATGTAAGGTTCTTCAATAAAGAACGGGTACCCTCAAGATAAAGGAAGGGAGAGACCTGTTCAATGAAAGGTTAAAAGATAAACATGTATGATCACCAAGTGTGGTGTGAGTGTGAAAGAGAAAGGACACTTTGTAGAAGCTGTGAATTGTATCAAACCCCACATACTGCAAGACTGATCTGAGGCGTATGAGACATGACTATAAACAAAACTAATTGATCATCTGTGGAATATTCTGGGGACTCAACTCATTATTTTGATGGTTAGAAAAGAAAGGTTAAGACTTAGTTATTTGGCTTTCTTTCCCCACACAAATGGTGTTACTGGGTAACCACATAACTCTCCTTCTGTAGGACAAATAAATAAGACATGATAGCAGAGTATCAGCCAGCACCAGTGAACTAATTGTTTAGACATTTGGCATCAACAGCTGCTATTGGAAACAAGTAGTGATTAAATTAACCAGCTGCCTCTATGTAAGCCCAGGCCACCTCTTACAAATGCACTTGTTGAGAAAAAAGTGAAGTTAAACCTACCAGGCCCCTAAGACCAAGTACCAGTATATAATATCATATACACATATCAATATACAGAGGACCAAAATATTCTTAAAATACAGTGTAGAGATACAACCAGCACAATCCAGAATTCCATAGGGCAATAAACTGCAAGGGAAAGGTAAATGAGAGTAGGAATTTATAAACCAAACTGTCTTAAAAGACATGCCAATCAAACATAATTGAACCTCTTCTGGAAATTAATTTAGACATGACAGCTGCTATGCAATGGGAACTTGAAAACTTATTGAATATTCAATACTAATAATTTATGTGTGTAATAACATTGTTCTCTTTTTTAATTTGTCTTTTGAGACAGGGTCCTGCTTTGCAGCCCAGGCTAGCCCTCCAATTTGTCCTCTTTCTGCCACGGCCTTCTGAATGCCAGAATCAGGGACATGTGCCACTAAGCTTGGATTAATATTGTTTTCATGTATCAATACAGGCTTTTTCTTTTATAATAAACACTAGAATATTTATAATGAAATAACACATGAGGTAGACTTCAAGATAACACAGCTGTGGGGAGTTTGGTGAGTGAAACACTTCAGTTTGACCATGTGTAGTTAATTTTTGTTTGGCTTGAGACAGAGTCTTGTGTATCTTAGGTTAGCTTTGAACTTGCTGTGTAGTGCAGATTGGTCCAAAAATGTGTTGTCCTCTGACTCCAGCTGTTGGATCATACGAAATGGGCTAATATCTTCTTTTTTATTTTTGTATAGGTTTGAAATGATTCATAATCATGGACCAACAAATGGATCATCAGGACAAGGTAGTTGTTGCCAAGCCTGATAACCTGAATTCAATTCCCAGGACCCATATGGTAGAAGGAGAGAACCAACTTTCATAGATTGTCTTCCAATGCCCATACACATACCATCACCCACATGTATGCCCTTCTACAACAAACAAATGCAATTTTAAAATAAATTATCCATTATGAAACTTAAAAAGAAATATTATCTCGTTTTTGTAAAGCTCTGTAGTCGTCCACCACCTCTGGCCCTTACATTTCCCTCCACCTAATTCTACAATGATTCCTGAGCTCTGGGAGGGAGTAGTGCAGTATGTATGTTCTATTTAGGGCTGGGTATTCTTTGGTGTCTTATTTGCGCCTTGGCCAAATGCAGGTCTCTGTGTTGATCACCATCTACTGCAAGCAGCTTCCCTGCTGAGAGTTGAGAGATGCCCTAATGTATGGGTATAATGATAAGTCATTTGGAGTGGCTTTAATACTTTCTTCATTTAGCAGAGGAGTAGTAGTAGGTTCTTTCCTAGGGTATATGATCTGTCTACCCATATGTTATTGGCCCGGAAATAGTGTCAGGTCCAGGTTTTATCTTGTGGAGTGGGCTTTAAGTCTAAGCATAAAGCAATGGGTTACCCCCAGCACATTTGTGCCATGATCGCACTAATGAGCAGTGTCTTGTAGCCCACAGGGTTCACAGCTGGGTAAGATCGATGGTGATGGTTACTTTTCTCCTCCAATATCATGCATGGCAACCCTCAGCATCACAAAAGGTAGCCAACACAGCTGAACATCCCAGGTAAGAATGGATTTGATTTCTCCATAGGTCAGTTTAACATATGAACTCACAGTGGATGTAACAATACACACGGCATCTGTACACGCCCAAGCCAAACCAAATCCTATCATGGAGAGAGGAGCTGGGCACAAAGTTCCACCCCTAGCTAGGGAGCTGTTGGTAATTCTTAGTGACTGGGAAAGAAAGGGTGAGTTTCCTCTAAGAAGGTGGCCCCTTACTCCAGTGGAAGGCCACACGTACAAGAATATTTGGACAGCATAAATTGGACTTGATGGGGTAAAAATAAAAGTAAAAAGGATACTAAGTTGAGTAGGAAGCAAAGAGGTGAGTGGATTTGGGAAGAGTTGGGGGATGAAGGCTGAATATGATCAATACAAACTGTGTAAAATTTTTTAAATAACTAGTAAGAATATGTATGTATGTATGTATGTATGTATGTATGTGTGCTCTGTCAGGAGGATGGGAAGGAGATATTGGATACTGTGGAGGATTTTATCATGAAGCTTTTATAGATGGGGAACAAAGGAGGGCATGTTTCTAGGCATTGCACTTGTCCATGACATTCTGAATGGTCCTGTTCTTGGCTACAGAAGGCAGCATGTCTAGAGTAGTTCAGTTTGTCCAAAGGAAGACTGGAGACTGCCACTCTATGGTGTGAGCAGAAAGGGAGGAGGGGAAGAGGCTGCCAAGTGCAGCTGCATTAGCCTCTGAGAATGCTTTCGTCTTGTTTCCAGGCACACCTGATGCCATTCCTACTGAGAAGAAAGCTCCACCTGGGACCTGTGCCTTCTATGAAAGATGAGTCATGGTTCTTTAAAAACTGAAGATCAGAAACTGTTGGGAGTATGTATGTTGGCTTTGTGGTCCACATCCCATCAAAATGGTGTTTGTGCTTCCGAGCAAACTGTTTAAATCGCAGAAAAGTGAAAGGCTGATTTGTTTTATAAACCTGATAACCTACTCTTGTAGAGCCAGTAGAGGGAGCACTGAGCACGAATTTGTCTATCCAGAGGAGGACCAAGTTACTGTCATCAGACAGCTTTTAGAAACTGTCTCTTTAAGGGCTTGACTGCTTCTTCGCCCTTGTTTTATAGACCTTGTACTTGTGCATTGATGAGAGTGTTATAAGAAGGCCCTACTTCATCCCGCATCCACATCCACATTTTTAGTGATACAAAGGTTCTTATGATAAGTTGGGGCCAGAAGACATGAAACTAGGATTCTCTTTCTAGTGATTTTTAATTCCCCCTTCCTTTTTAATTTTCATCTTATCTTCCCGCATTGTCTAACTCGCAATACTTCTTTCTTCTTTATGTTTATTTCCTCGTAGCTTTGCCAAAGGTAGGATTAAGAATCAGTCTACATTGTGTCGAGCCTGATTTAGATAAACACAAATTCATGAGCTGGGAAATACCCTCTGCTCTTTCCAGCTGAGCTGGCTGAGGACACAGATAGGTCTTACAAACTCTTCCAGAGGATGTCTAGGACAAGTTGGCTCCCACATCCGCTTAGTAGCAAAGCATATGGGGGCTTTTGGATTGGTGCTGGGGCAATTAGCAGGGCGAGGCAGACTGAGGCACTTCAAGTTTTTTTCTACATGCTGCCTTTGAAAATGAACCAATCCATAAAAACAAAGGCTTAAAGGGACCTCAGGAACAGCTGATCCACTTTGGCCTAGTTGGTAACACTCTAAGAACACTCCAGCCCAGCTGTATCAAATGCTCATTCTATAAAAAGCAAGGGAGACCGTCACCAGCTTAGCTACCTCGGGGACAGTGAGTGACTGTCCTGGGCATCAGCTGCTTTGCCATCTGACTGTTCTACAGATCACAAGGAGAAAACTTGAGTCAATATGCCCCACTGAAATCACCTTACTGTTATCGTTTGGTGCAATCTATGTTCATCTTCAGAGTCCTTCTTGTAGAGAGAAACTCCCTTGCATAGGAAAAAACTGAATTTTAGATTGCTCTTGTTACATTTTAACACGTGTTGCAGTGATCCCAATATATCATAAAACTGTGGTTATGGAGGAAGGCTAGAGATGCTAAAAGGGTCCAGTGAGTAGTCTATGAACCAACTCCAACAGCATCATATAGGAAATTGTTAAAATTACATTTTTTTTGCCTAAGATTCCTGATGCTGGAATAATTTAAAAATTAAAAGCACTGGACGCATATTTCATGGAGTAGTTACACACATATTAATTTCAATGCAAACATTTTTTTTTACTTTTTTTTTTCCCCGAGACAGGGTTTCTCTGTGTAGCTTTGCGCCTTTCCTGGATCTTGCTCAGTAGACCAGGCTGGCCTTGAACTCACAGAGATCCGCCTGGCTCTGCCTCCCGAGTGCTGGGATTAAAGGCGTGCGCCACCACCGCCCGGCTCAATGCAAATATTACTGTCTTCATTTTATATTACTGGCATACAACCACCTGTCTGATGCAGCAGCTGTCAAATCACACAATAATAGACTTGCAGTTTGGAAACTTAGGAAGGAACAAGACTCTCAGGGACCCTCTCCATCATGTGAACTTATTAATAATGGTGCTTATATCTGTAGTATCATTTAAATTAACATTTTCATTTATTGCAACAGGTGATTTAATTTGTGGAATCCAAGTGTCTATTTAAATTATGAAGTAAGGCTGGCTGCTGGTATGTGGGTTCTTGAGCTGAGCACACTCTCATGCTCAATGCAATGAGATAACTCAGTTTCCCATCATGTTTTGCTTTCTACTTATTCTATTGTTATCAATGATATAGCATGTACAACGATACTTAATCTTAATTTAGCATGGGGTTTGCTTTTTCTTTCATCAAGACATAAATCAGGTTTGGAATGTTTTACAATACTAGAGCACTTGCTTAGCATGCACAAGCCCTTGGGTTTGATACTAGTGTAGGGGAGCGAGAATATAAACCATGAAGTTAGCTGAAAACATCATCTCATGATTAGAAATTTTTGAATAGAAATTGAACATCTATGTGATTAGACTAACTTTATATTCTAAATGTTTTAAAGATATTTATTAAAGTAACACAGTAGAACTCCATAAAATTATATAAACCATTATAATACACATATAATACACTTAGAAAAACCAATATTGAGAAAGATCAAAATTGATAAAGTTTCATTTATCTTGAAGAGAGCAGAAAAAGGGGACAGTGAAAATATCTTGAAGATAGCAGAAAAAATGAAAATATATTCCAGTGGGAATGACCACTAACCCTTTTTCAGCAAGGAAAGCACTTGAAGTTTCTCTCCCTGCTTATCCTCTGCAGTCTGAGTGCCCTGAACATGGAGCCATATTTTATCAGATTACATTCTCAGCACATACACACACAGCCCCTAAAGGTGCTCTAGGATTGCTTGCCTTCTAAGTCACTAAATAAAGGAAACAATTCAATTCAGATAGCCATGGAGCACCTGCTATAAACCAAGACCCCCCCCACACACACACACACACATACATGCCATGCAAGAGTTATAACAGCAAAGAAAAAAGGCCTTGTTCAAAGAGGGGTTGGAGGAGGCAGACTCTAAATGTGAGAACAGATAATAAATCATATCTGAGAAGTCTAATTTCTAAAATAAATAAAACCAAGAGAGAGAGAGGATAATGTGTGTGGAAGGAGGAGCTACCTTAGCTTGTGTGGCCCGGGAGAACTCTAAAGAGGATGGGTCCAGTTATCAGTGAAATTGTGAGAAAGAGCTCCCATCTGGGGACCCTAGAGGAGTATTTAGGAAGCTGATGGAGAAGAACTCCAAGAGCATCTGTGAGGGTCAGTGGGGTACATGAGAAGGACCATTCAGAAGAGCAACTGGGATTCCGGAGTGTAGAAGTGGGGCAGAGAGGCAGACCGCGGTCCTGAGGGAGGAGGAGGAGGAGAGAAAAGGAGGTAGACAATGTCCTCATCTAGTGTCTTTGTTACAGATAGATACAGGGTCTCATTTTATAGTAACCGGCTGGACTAGGACTCGTGGCTGTCCTACTGCCCCCCACCCCCACCCCCACACCTCCTGAGTGCTAGGATTGGAGGAGCAAATCACCATGCCTGGTCATTCACCATCGTTCCTATCCAGGTATCAAGATATATTTTGTTTTTATTTTATACTTTACAGTTCATGAAGTAGGTATCCCAAGTATCTATTTTCCTTATTTTACAAAGAAAGAAACTCAAGACAAAGTAGCCAGTTGAAATTGAATGAAAGCAAGCGGATCAAATTGTCAAAGACCACTGAGGACATCAATGTCCTCAAGCCATCAGTCTTCAGTAAGAAGGGAAATAGATGTCTGTGTCTTGCCTAGGACTGGAGAACTGATCAACTACATCAACCCTTGGTCAAAGGCACATCTTTGTCCTAATGTAAGGACAGATGTGTAACAAGGTCTAAGGAACAGACAGACAGACGACAGTTTTCTCCGTTTTTCAATTTCTAGGAACACTGCAGATACATAGCATGTGGTACCGGAGAAGCAGCTGCAGGACTTAGCATAGGAGAGGAAGAACCTAGGACAGCTTCACTGAAAACAACTGCGTCAGCGACTCCATCAGTCCATTTCATAACCATTGCTAGACGGGGCCCCCAATCGCTGATGAATAAGCTGGAAATGCGGACACTGACAGGGAGATCTGGGAAAGGTGAATTTCTGATTTTGCAGGTCCTTTAGAGCACCTTGTCGAATGTGGTGAACCCCTTCAGTAGGGTTTATTTTATAAGGAAAAAAATGGTCATGGGAAAGGAACCCAGGGGCCAGCAAACAAGGAAGCTTAGTTTTTCTCAGGATTGGAACAGTGTTTCTGCAGCTTTAGGACCCTGGTTTATAGAGGACAATGGATGTGTGGACTGTAAATCAGGGCAACAATAAATACTGTCTGGAGCAGGGCTGTGGGAGTCTAATGAGACTCAGGAAGAACATTGGTTCTTGTACCTTTTCCAGGAAAGAGCAACTAATTTAGGCTGAGCACTCAGCGAAAATGGAGGCTTTTTTTTTTCCTTTGAGAGTTAGCTCTCTGTCCATGATCAGTCTAATGCTGTACTTGAAAACAACCTATAGACTGATGGAGGAAAGTCTCTCTCACCTCTGCCTCCATTTGCTCTTTTAAGGACTTCCTTTCAGGTAGATACTAACATAGCCGGCTTGAAATGCTAAGTGATGTTTGACCCTTGCTACTTTCTTATTGGCATTTGATTTTGGCTGTAAGCAGATTTTTTTTTTTCATCTCAGTGAGAACTGATTGGTACTTAGGCGTCACTTAATGCAGTAGTAAAAGATTTAAAAGAAGTGTTACATGATTGCTACAGTGTATTTTCAGATACTAAAATTGGAACAAAGTGGAATAAGGGCCAGGTGGCAGTCTCTACAAACTGTGCTAATGGCTCCATCAACAGATGTTTAATGTACTTAGAGTTCTCCTCCACATCCTACTGTTGCTAACACATTTCCTCCCATACCTCCTCTCAACACAAAAATTTTGAGAGGAAAGGAAACATTAATAACCCCAAAGTGTTTAATTTTAGGGGATATTTAAATCTTAATAGTGGTCATAGGTGACCTATGCAAGCACTGGATGGCTTATTGCAGGCTTCAATAATTTTGTTGCCATCATTAGTAAAAGTTGTTCACCAAGAGAAGGCTTAAAATGTATTCATGTTCCTCTTTATTTACCTTTGGACTGAATACAGCTTTGGAAACATTTTTCAAAGGAACGAAATACAGTGATGCCTTGCAGAGATGCTTTAGTCTTGGATGCAGACAAGATCCATGGACTGCATCACTGTTCACGTAAAGAATGCTGGTTTGCCAGTAAGAAATCTTAAGCTCTGGATAGTTTCAGAATCTACAGTTGATCGACCAGGATGTGATAGACTAACTTGTACACAGCGAGGCAGTTTTTGTTTTGTTTTGTTTTGTTTTGTTTTGTTTTGTTTTTTTAGCACAGAGGAGGGAAGGATAAAGTAGTGAAGCCCCCTGGGAATAGCACTTCCTCTAATGAATACATTGGGGCCTTTATTGTTATGACGCTTCAGCCTTTACATGGCTAGATGACAGAGAAGAGGAGCCTGGAGAGACAAGCTGCAGGACAGAAAGTTTCTGTGAAAGAGAAAAGAACACAAGTTGGATGGTTTTGGAATTCAGTGGCTGTGGCCCTCTAGGGTGTCTTAAGTCAACTGCCAGGGTAGTTCAATGAGAGGAGCTGTCTGCTCAGCCAGCTCTATGGGAAGGTTGAATTAGTTACCTTTTTTCACTCAATTTCTCTACTCTCTGCTGTGGGATGTTCTGTATGGCAAATGTGTTGCTAATAAAACACTGATTGGCCAGTGGCTAGGCAGGAAGTATAGGCGGGACTAACAGAGAGAATAAAAAGAGCAGGAAGGCAGAAGGAGTCACTGCCTGCCAGCCGCCGCCAGGACAAGCAGCATGTAAAGATGCCAGTAAGCCACGAGCCGTGTGGCAAGATATAGATTTATAGAAATGGATTAATTTAAGCTATAAGAACAGTTAGTAAGAAGCCTGCCACGGCCATACAGTTTGTAAGCAATAGAAGTCTCTGTGTTTACTTGGTTGGGTCTGAGCGGCTGTGGGACTGGCAGGTGAAAAAGATTTATCCTGACTGTGGGCCAGGCAGAAAAACTCAAGCAACAACTCTCCATCATTTTGGATTTAAAGATGCTTTCAAATTTTGAAGTTTTTTTTTTAATGTGGAGTAAGAAACGTATATAGAGGAAATGCACAGGTCCATGAAAGTCATGATATAGTCCTACTTGTGTATTGTCCCTTGATGAATTATCATCTGTTTTATGATTCAGATTTTATTTATTGAGATTGAAATGTAAGACAGTTGATTGAAAAATGAACACAAGGAGGTAAAAGACAGCTTCAATCAAAGCTACAAAGTGTAGATTTTCTATGCCAAGCCTTGTTAGTGATCAACAACAACCAGAGAGTGAGTGACTTCACTTCTAAAGCTAGAGTGAGGTAGAAGCTGCATATGATAGCTGACAGAGCTTTAGAAAGGAAGACATGACGTTCATTCACACTGGGGCTTTCTCCATTGTGTAAGGCTCAAAGTCCCTCAGCGTGTGTGGTCATCCTTAGAATAGCATGCTTTTGATTATCCAATCTAAGTCATATAAGAGACATTCTCTGGCTTTAAAGGGCTTGACTCATATTATCCTTGAAAGATGGCCCCACTCACTTCTTTTTATAGTTGAAGACAAAAGGCAAGTTAAGGGAGAAACAAAGCCAAGAAGCCCAAATTGTTGGTCAATAAGAATCAAAATTTGTAGGAATTCTATTTCTATTTAGTAACAACAATTACGTTTAAAAAATATTCATTTTCAGCCACTCTGGCAGTCACCATGAAGAGCTCTCAAAAAGCTACAAATAAATTTATCATATGACCCAGATATATTTGACATACTATTCCACAGATGCTTGCCCAGCCATGTTCATTGTTGCTATATTCATAATAGCTAGGATATGGAAACACACTAAATATCCTTTAGCTGATGGATGGGTAATGAAACTGTAGTATTATAAACTATGGAATACTATTCATCTGTAAAAAAATGAAATCATGAACTTTGTAGACAAATGAATGGAACTAGAAAATGATCTATCAAGTGAGGTAACTCAGACCCAGAAAAACAAATGTCACATGCTGTCTCTCACTTTTGGTTCCTAGTTCCAAATTTTTTAGATATGAGTATATAAAGTAGGATAACCACAGAAACTGGAAAAGTAAAACGATTCCATTTGGGTGAGGATACAAGTGATTTGAAAGAGGAAATGGGTGGGGCTTTAGTTGGAATGGAAGAAGGGATGTTAATAAAGAAGGAGAGGGAGGGAAGATGATCAAATAACACTAAGGATATCTGGGAAAGCCATAAGGAGCCATTTTATTATTTATTTACCAAAATTACATATACCACATAGAAATCTATGAGCATACATATACACATATAGTTCAAATGAAGTTATCCAGTTTGGACTGACAATACTCTCCACGAGAGCCATGAATTATCTTACAAAGAAAGAAAGAAAGAAAGAAAGAAAGAAAGAAAGAAAGAAAGAAAGAAAGAAAGAAAGAGAGAGAGAAAGAAAGAAAGAAAAAAAGGAAGAAACCAGAGAACCTCCTTTCATGTTGTTCATCATATGAGTCAAAGAGACTCCCAAAACAATACAAGCTATTGTTACCTCCCAGAGGTTGAAGACACCATGCTCTTCAAACACAAAATCCAAAGGATCAGTCTTCTCACTCACTGAGAAGTAGCTTTCATAGTACATGATGGTGCTGTGCAAGCTCCCAAGGAAGGGGAGCAACTAACAGTCCTATCCAGCTGTAATGCCTATGAGCCAAAATGATGACCAGAATAGCACAGTAACTAAAGGTGCAATAGTGGCACTCATAGTCTTGGCAGTAGCCAAAAGCTCTCTAATTGGATTTATAGACTGCTCAACAGAGAAACTGTCCCTGGTACTAGAAACATAGGCAACCACCAGTGAGATCACAGATCTTAGAGGAGCAGGTGCAACTGCCACTTTTCTAAGCCAGCATTCCTAACTGCAGCCTAAATAGCTCTCCTTACACCATAGATAGGTGTAACTCTCACTCCTCATCTAGAAACGACTCTTTGCAACAGAAGACAACCACAACCCGATTAAATACAGAGAACAATTGATCTTGAGGTGCCCAGCCCCAACTGATAGATCTACAACATAATCCCTGCACTGAAGGCTCACTGAACGCCACAGAAGAAGGGGCAGAAAGAAGGGCAGAGGACCAGGAAAGCTGCTGTGAGATTGTGTTTCCTAGAAATGACAAGGAACCCTCACACTGATACTTCAACAATATGGCTGCCTAAAGAAGACCCGAGGAAGTACAAGAGCAGTAGCCATGCTAACATGGAAGGGGAAAATCTCATGGGACTCCACTCATAGATGGAGAACTACTGGCCACTCAACAATGAGGAAAGTCAGATAAATGGTCCTTCCCAGGGATTAGCCCCCTAATTGATTATTCAATACCAAATGGTCATCCCTGAAATCATATACATACAAGTAACGTATGGAGAAAGTGGGGAGATTGGAGGAAGTAGAGGGAAGAGGGAAAGTGATGCAATTATATTTTAATTAAAATAATAAAATGCTAGACATATGATTTAAATATAATAAGTTAATTAATAACTGAGTTTTAGAAGAAAAACAGCATCTTAGCACAAAATCACAGATGAAAAATTGCCATTGCACTCAGAAATACAAAAAATATTTTGTGTCTTCTCTGAAGATGTGTGTGGACTTCTGGTATACCTCTCTAACGAAGAAGACAGTGAAGTGGAAGATGAAAATTCCATAGAGAGGATGTCATTAATGAGGCTTTTAAGTGGATGCAAATAAAACCACAAAGGAATAAGTCATCATGACAGTGGTGTAAAGTATAATGGGAAACAAATGACCAAGACACTAGTATCAGCCGTGTGTGTATGTGTGTGTGTGTGTGTGTGTGTGTGTGTGTGTGTGTGTGTGTTGCAATACTGGTCAAAGATTTAAAGAGAGATGTAAAAATAAATCCTCTTTTGAAATTCAGAACTCCTTACTCAGTGTGAGTTTTAATATACATAAGGAGGAATATACAATTTTCAAGAAATCGAAAGTGACAATGGTATTGATAATAAAGTTGGTTCTTTAGAATAGTGTTGAAAATTTAAAAGAAAAAATGCTGAAAGATTTTGTGTGGTGGTATATTGTGTAACCTAATAAAATTTACCTGAAGATCAGAGAACAGAACAAGCCACTAGATTAAACATAGAGGCCAGGCAGCAGTGGCACACACCTTTAATCCTAGCACTCGGAAGGCAGACATCTGTCTAGATCTCTGTGAGTTCAAAGCCACCTCGGACTACATGAGATTGATTCAGTTTAGGAGGGAAACAGAGGCAGGCAGTGGTGGCACACACCTTTAATCCCAGCACTTGAGATCTCATACCTTTGCTTGGGAAGCACACATGCCTTTAATCCCAGCACAAAGAAGGAAGTGATATGGCTCTTAGAGAAAGTTATATAAGGCGTGAGGAAACAGGAACTAAAGGCTTTTCAGGTTGAGGAATCCTAGAGGTAGACGTGACAGGGACTTGTTCCTTTACCTCTCTGATCTTTTCAGCACTTACCCCAATATCTAGCTCTGGGTTTTTATTATAAGACCTTTAGAAATTCGAGCAACAATTTTGTTTTTATTTCTGAAATTATGTATATGTGGGTTTGTGCCCATGAGTGTAGTGCTTGCTGAGTCCAGAAGATAGTGTTGGGTCCCCTTGCGCTGGAGATACAGGTGGTTGTGAGTCCACTGCTGTGGGTGCTGGAAACCAAACCTCGGTCCTCTACAAGAAGAGTACTCACTCAACCAACTGAGCCATCTCTCAGCCTTCCTGCCTAGTTTGTCTTGTCAATTTGACAAAGCCTAGAGTCATCTGAAAAGGGGAACTTCAATTAAACAATTTCCTTGATCAGATTGGCCTGTCGACATTTCTGTGAGAGATGATCTTGATTGATAATTAGCGGGACCATCCCTGGGCAGGTAGGTCTCAATTGGAGAAGAAAGCAAGCTGAGCATGAGCCAGAGAGCCAGTAAGCAAGCAGAATTTCTACATGGTTCCTGGCTTCAGGTCTTATTTTCTCTTTTTATTTATCTTTTCCTGGTTATGCTACCAGTATAAAATATAGAAAAATATAAAGAGAAAAACCTAAAAGTGTCTCATTTCTTCTACCATAATAATAGTCATTTGTATTTGGTATATTTCTTTTCAGGGTATGTATTTTTTAACTGCATCATACCTTGTAAATGATGTATCTTCCATTTGCCAAATACTAATTTCCACAAATATTTTCTCATGAAATAAAATAGTCCTTAAATTAATTGGCCCCATCACACTTGACTTGGGGCCAATTAATGACCTTCAGTCATAGAACAGAGGCAGGCAGTATCTATGAGTTCAAGGCCAGCCTGATCTACATAGCAAATTCCTGGCCATCCAGGGGTGTGCAGTGAGACCATCTTTTAAAAAAAAATTGGCTTAAGTATAGCTCATAATACTTCATTGTTGGATGAAACAATTTCCTCATTGTTATACATTATATTACTTTGATAATCCTATGGATATGTGCAATTAGAAATAACAGACATTGTTCACATGTCAGTATGCATAGATCTTAAATCTATAAATAAGGATTGGTAGAAAACAATAAAAATATACCATTAAACCATTGAAACATAATTATGATAATTTTGTGGTAGTAAGGATCAAACCAAGAGCTTTCCATGTGCTAGGTAAGTGTTATACCATGGAGTCAGATCCCCAGTTCCCTAATGCCATTCATAGAAATGAAATTGTGCTCACACAAAGCAATTCACACAGTCCAAGAACATAAAAACAGAGGATGCTGCCCAAACAGTCCGTGGTACAGCTTTGGCTGCATTCCTTTAAAGGTGAACATATTACCTATATTTTGCCATAAGTGTCCCATACCTAGGAGTGCATCTAACAGAAATAGGAATACATTTGCCAAGAGGTGAGCCAGAAGCAACCTTAGTGGTGGGAACAAAGCTAACAGCAAATGGGGAGAAATTGTGATGTCCTCACCCAATGAGATAGGTACACAGCAGCAAGAATGAATGGGTCTCATTGCACAAAACCACGGCCAACGTTACTTCTAGTTCCCTTACAGAACTGGATGGTGAGTTGTTGAAGACATCACACGCTTTGGATGCAGGCCACAGAGAAATCAAGTGTGAACTGAGCTGCAAGCTTCCTGTTCACTAGTATCCATAGTGGTGGAAGCTTCTGTGCAGGTTGCGGGGGAAGAGACACTATTAATGTAGTGTTGAAGTGATGAGAACAGGCTACCATTGAATGCCCAGTACTAAATGGGACACCTATACGGCCCTCTTCAAGGCCCAGGGGACATCATGAAAGAGATGGTGGCAAGATTTTGAAAGCCAGAGGAGAGTGCTATGAAATGCTGTCTTCTAAACAAGACATGGCTGTGGCCATCATGAGCACTCAGTATCTGTAGCTATCTGCATAAGACCCACAGAAGATGGGGCCCTTCAGTATTCCACTGTGGAGTGGTGCAGGAGCTCATGAGACCCCCTGTGGAGCAGCTGTAAGTAGCTGATGGCTGCCAGGAAAGGGGAAGTTACTTTTTTCAGTGGTAGAGTCATGGATAAGTTTTCCTTGATCCAGTAAGTAGCAACTCAGTCACACACACACACACACACACACACACACACACACACACACACACAAATAGGAGAGGGACTAGTTGGGAGGAAGAGGATTAGCAAGAGGGGGAGGAGCTATGAGAGGGTGATTGGGGTGAATATGATCACAATACATTGCATATATATGTGTATATATGTGTATATATACATATACATATATATACATACATATACATATATATATATATAAATGTAAAACAGAAAGAATATCCATAGTTCCATAGTTCAAAAGTAAGAAGTTGAGCTGGGGAAGCCAGACACTTTAGTATAGTTCAATTTAAATCATGTATAAATAAGCAAAAACTATCTTTTCTTCATAAAGTCAGGTAGTAGTTGCTATGCACTGATAATGACTAGGGGGAGTGGAATGTTTTAGGGTTTTGGGGTGATGGCAACTTTTGCTTTCTGACCCCAAGGCTGGCTGCATGAGGTGTATTCATTTGTAAAAAGTCATTATGCGATCTGCTTACGGTAAGTGTCATTGTTTTAATCTATACTGTTGTTCAGTGCAGTGATATATTAGAATGGTGGCCAGCAGAGAAGGCTTGGGACTGATAAACATAAAATCAAGTACATGAATGAATTTCAAAGGTATGATTTTCAAGAGTTTGCCAAGGAAGAATAGCATAATTTTTCTCAGTACTATTTGAGATTTAAGAAAATAAAACAATTTGCCTATGTGTTAGGAAGTTTTAGAAAACGTGGAGCAAAATAAAACTAGGTAAGCAATTTTATGCAAGTTGTCACTAAGTATATAGATAATTACATATTAATATTTCTATAAAATTCATGTTAATATGATGACGATAATATAAATATTTTCTTACTTTGATGTTTTAGTATGTTTTAAAAACCCATATTTTCTTACATTTAGCTTTGGAAAGTAGGATTTGTTTGCCTTTATTTTTTTTTCCACGTTTAAACTCAGTACCCAAATCTCCACATAATTGTAGCCACTTCCACCTGTAAAGAGCCGTTCTCCTTCCAGAACTAAACAGATGAGAAATCGCAAAGCGCTTCTGAGTTTAATTCCCCAGAGAGTCGTTAGGAGAGTTGCTTTGGGTTATCCTGGTGACATTTATTAAGATCAGAAAGCCCAGAGATAAGACGATCAGAAATGTTTGTTTTACTTAACTACGCAGACCCTTCCACACCTGCTCAGCCCAGTGACCCAAACTATCTTCTAATTGCCCATGTCAAATGTTCAGCAGCTAGGAAGCAAGAATATACATACTACCTTAAGGAAAGTGCATGTATTTTACACTTATTTTCATGCATGGTTTACTGAGTGAATAAAACTGAAAAACACATTTGGTAAATCAGTATATAGAAGTACAGGAACATTTTCATCAAATTTACTATAAATAAAATTAATTAAAATTATTTAAATTAATTTTTAGACATTTAATCTTTAACTTTAATTTTTAAAATCCTACCACCTCTTCTGCTTTGGAAAAATATACTACTTAGGAGGAGAATAAACTTGGTCCCTTCTTGTATGATTTAAAAATTAAAAACACTTTTCAGTTGCTTAGCAATCGACTGACCTACCAACATTTGAATTTCTTTTGAGCTTTAAGAGGAAAAGGGCAAGTTAATTTCTGAACAGGATTTACTAACATATAATGTCCTTTTTTGAAGCACTGTACATTTGTCCCTGTGACAAACTCCTTTTATGCACATCCTAGAATGTTTCCAACCATTTTTCTAAAACCAAAACTTGCCTCCTGCGTTAGCTCCAGCAGACGTCGTTAGGACTGTGTTTATGTGCACGTAGCGTGGTGAAATACGTATACACACACATATACATTTCTCCTCCCTGAGGTTAGTCAACAAACAGGAGCCCACAAGCGTGTGCTCCGGAGTTTACCGGGGCCCCCGTGAAAAGCCCACTACACTCACTATGCACAGCTCTGGTTAAACATTGCCCTAGCGTTTGCTCTGTGCCGTCTGTTGTTTTTACGCTGAAAGCTCAGCCCAGGTTGGCGGCAGTATTGACTTTGTAATTAAACCATTTTACCTTCAGAATTTTGTAATCACTGCATTTAAAACCATCTGTTGTGGTGAGAAGGTAAACTCTTCCCCACCTCAAGGTACAAAAAAAAAAATTACAGTGACCTTATTTTTAACTCCAGAGTCCCAATTATAGGGCCCTGTTTTCCTAATGGAACCAGGAGGTGAAGGAAGAGGAGAAACAATTCTTCCCAGGAGATGAAGCAGGGTTGGGGGGCTGTCATAGAATTAAAATTAACTGCAGGGGCAAGTTTCTTGTCGCCAGCAGCTCCTGTTCAAAGACACTACCTTCCCTCCCGTGGGTGCTGACTTAGCATAGTTTATTAAAGAGGGAATGTGATATTAAAGACAGGTTTGGATGCTCCTCAGTGTTAGAAATGTTTCTTGCATAATGTTCTGTGGCCTCAAGAATCTCATAGGGTGTGTTAGCTACAGATACTTGTAATAGTGAGTTAGTGAGTTTTCTAGGAAAGAAGAAAGTATTTCTAGAGGAAAATTCGTGCTTTATGACAAACAGTGGCTTGGTATTGATAGTTGGCGGGCCCTGCCTCGGATCCCAGAAAGAAGCATCAAGCGAAGGTGGGTAAACTCATATCCCCCCACGCTCTGAAGGAGAGAATGAGTGGTCACATCCCCCTCCAGCCTTCAGGAGCTGCAGTAAGGAGACTGGGGCCCGTACCTGCTGCTCCCCGCGGGAGCCACATAACCTACAAAACCTGAGACCCTGTCGTCAATGAAACACTGGAAATGAAAGCACGCGCGTTCTGAGGTTGTTTGATGTCTTCGTAAAATAATGTCTCAAGGTATCTGGTATAGTTAGGAAGCAAAATGAGCGATCTAGTTTATTGCAATCAGTGCATCCATCTGAAGACACTGGAGCATTTATCTTTAAGCCCCAATGTGGTTCTTTAACAAAAACTAATTGATATGTGATTGAAATCGGTCCTTAAAAAGCAATTTTGTAGTTCTGACATGTATTATATATGTCTATTGCAGATAGAAAAAAATTAAGAAAATAATCGCCAATGATGAATGATATGAATGATGATCAAAGTCTCTCTCTCTCTCTCTCTCTCTCTCTCTCTCTCTCTCCCTCCACTTTTACCCTCCCTCCCTTTCTCCCCCTCCCTCTATCAAATAATTTGAAGACTTTCAGTCAAGGTCACATCAGATATTCTGCCTACACAGTTCCCGACAAGCTAACAATAGCTGACTGTTATGCGGGTAAGGTATCAGGGTGAGGAGAGACAAGAGTAGGCAGCGACAGGCCACAAATCCAGTTCTCGGCGGAACCACAAAACTTCAGAAGGCATGCTTTAATCTCAAGGGGCCTAGTTTTAACTCCAGCCGCTGCTTCTTACTGGATATGTAAGTGTGCAGGTTTGTAAAATGGAGAGGACGGTGGCTCCAGGCTCCTGGGGCCGCTATGGTAAGGCATAAAGTGCAGCACCCAGGTACACAGCAGACGTTCGGTGGATTTCCACGTCCAGTGCACTGCTGATGTGAGCACATGAGTTTCTTATTTCTATTTTATAAATTCGCGTTTTATTAATTTTAACTATGTGTGTGGAGTGCACGTCTGTGTGGGGGCATGAGCTCATGAGTGCTGGTGCCTGCGGAGGGCAGACTCAGCAGATTCCCCAGGGGTGGGAGTCACGGTTTTAGTAAGCCACCCATGGGTATTCGAGAGGGCACACACACATATACAAATGAAAATTAAAACAAACCTTTTTTTCTCGTTTTTATTATTAAGAATTTCTTTATTCATTTTACATACTAATCACAGATCCCCCTCTTTCCTCCTCCGGCCCCTCCAGCCTCCCTCTTCCCCTCCCCTCGAAATCCACCCCTCATTCCCTCCTACATGAAGGTAAGGCCTCCTATAGGGAGTCAGCAGAGCCTGGTACATTCAGCTGAGGCA
>CABHPP010145197.1:8381-25881 GCA_902168425.1 Peromyscus attwateri
CCTCCTCCTCCTCCTCCTCCTCCTTCTTTTTGTTTTTTTGAGACAGGATTTCTCTGTGTAGTTTTGGTGCCTGTCCTGGATCTCGCTCTGTAGACAAGGCTGGCCTCGAACTCACAGAGATCTGCCTGGCTCTGCCTCCCGAGTGCTGGGATTAAAGGCGTGCGCCACCACTGCATGACTACCTTTCCTCTTTTATCTTGATGTCCTGATGTCTTTTGTCACAGTCATGGAAAGCTGATGAGCATAGATTCACAGAAGACATGTTTCCCTGGGCAATCAGTCAATTACAGGAAACAAAAGCAAAAACAAAAAAAATTACTTGGACTGCATCTATTTTGTGTTCCTAAGGAGATTGGCTTTAAACTCCTGAGCCTCCTATGTCTGCCTTCCTCCCAAGTGCTGGGATTATAGGTTTGTGTCACCATGCCTGGTTTCTGGCTTCTCTCTCTCTTTTGTTATGTAGCCAAGGATGACTTTGAACTGTCTCTAACTTCTCAAGTGCTGAGATAACAGACATGTACCATCACACCCTATTTATGTAGTGCTGGGGATCAAAGCATGCGCTTCATGCACTCTGGGTAAACACTCTACCCACTGAGCTACATATTGAACCTCAAAGTCTCAATTTCTTTTACAGGTCTTTTCCATTTGGAAAAAAGATCCAAGTCTTTCCTTCTTTTTTTTTTTTTTTTTTAAAGATTTATTTAGTTATTATGTATACAGAAGAGGGTGCCAGATCTCATTACAGATGGTTGTGAGCCACCATGTGGGTGCTGGGAATTGAACTCAGGACCTCTGGGAGAGCAGTCGGTGCTCTTAACCTCTGAGCCATCTCTCCAGCCCGTCTTTCCTTCTTATACAACAACCCACACATTGGCTCTGAATTATGTCTTTCTCATTGGCCCAATAAATGGTAGAAACAGTTGCTAATCATTGGATTTATCATGTAGATATATTACAGTCATTTGTTCATGATGAGATTTATTGCAATAAAATTGACTTGCTCTAGTGTCCTTTTTAATAAGGCAAAGGAGATCATGTAACTCTTCAGTTTTATGTGCTTCTGTTGATGTGATACTTTAGTTAATGGACAGTTGACTGGTGTCTGAGCTCTGCTCACACAAAACCAAACAAAAACAAACAAACACCAAAGCTGGTTGGTGCTTTTGAGCAAACTCCTTCCTTAGCAGAGGGCAGCTTCCTAGGGGAGATACTCAGTGTTGTGTAACTATTTCCTCCAAATTAGAGTGAAGAGAGAGACTCATTAAGACTTAAAATGTGAACAAAATTTGTAAGTCTCAGGAAGTTCCTGAAACTTACAAGATTCAGAAAGCTATACAAGCAGTGAACAGTTTCTGGGGAGAGGAGACTGGCCAAGCTCCCTACAAATCAGTGAGCTCAAGGATACTGAGTTCATGGGTTGTCACCAATGCTTGGGCTTTTTGGTGATGTAGCTGTCTTTGAGTCACCCCTGTCACCCCTCACCTGTCCTCTGTATGTAAGCTCAATAGACTCATTGTTTTTCCAAGTTGTATTTCTGTGGGACTGTTTCTTTGCTCTGTTGCTGGTGTCCCATTATGGGGGCATAGATAATTGTTGACATCCCCACCCTAGAAAAATCCACATAGTACCCAAGAAGGCCACAGAGTTAGGGTTTCTCAAGGACTTTTTCAATTTTATCCTTTATTTCCCCAGGAGACTCAGGTCAGAGCCCTTCAGCATGTGAGCCAGCAGTCTAATATGTGCAACTCTGCCTCCTGGGTAAACTCCTTGTAGGTCTCTGACAATCCCCTAGGATTTGACAAAGCAGTT
Organism: Peromyscus attwateri; assembly: GCA_902168425.1. Taxonomy (NCBI): domain Eukaryota; kingdom Metazoa; phylum Chordata; class Mammalia; order Rodentia; family Cricetidae; genus Peromyscus; species Peromyscus attwateri. The sequence goes on from CABHPP010145197.1 coordinate 10,194, forward strand.
TGAAAGCCACTGGTGATGATGCAGGGCTTGCAGACTGAGCCTGGCTCAAGAGATTCTCACCTTCCTCTTTTCTGCGATGCTGAGTCCTCTACGTTAATTACTGTTCTGGTCTGCTTTCTGTTGCTGTGACCAGCATCATGACCAAAAGCAACTCGGTGTGGGCAAGGGTTTGTTTTAGTTTACAGACTATAATCCGTTATCAAGGGAAGTCAGGGCAGGAGCTCAAGGCAGGAACCTCCTGGCAGGAACCAAAGCAGGGACTATAGAAAAATGCCTGCATACTGGCTTGCTTCCTCTGGCTCAGATACATTTCTTAAGCATCCCAGATCCACCTTCTTAGGGATGGCACCGCCCACAGTTGTCTGGAGCTTCCTACATTAATTAGTAATTAAGAAAATGCCTCGTAGACATGGCCACAGGCCAATCTGATGGAGGCAACTCATTAATTGTGTTTCCTTCTTCCCAGGTGTGTCTAGGTTGGTGTCAAGTTGACAAAAAGCAAGCAACACAGTTATCTTTCTCATCCAAGGGAGACCAACCAAGGGAGAAGGGGTTTCTTTGGGCCCAAAGTTTGAAGGGTCAAGGTCCATAACGGCAATGAAGACGCAGCTCTCAGCTGTAGCAACAGGAGCATGGAGCTGCTTGCTCCTACCTGAGCAAGATGTCAGTGGATCAGGAAGCAGAGAATAGAGAGGAAATGGAACCAAGCTACAAACCTCAGGGTGTTTATGTCTGCATGTGGGTATCTGCGGTGATATAGTGTGTACCCCCCCCCCCCCAAAAAAAAAAGCTTATCTGGGAATCAGAGGACAGAGCCAGCCACTAAATTAGACATAGAGGTCAGGCAGTGGTGACACATACCTTTAATCCTATCACTCGGGAGACAGAGGTCCTCCTGGAGATCTGCCTGGACCTCTGAGTTCAAGGCCACACTGGGCTACATGAGAGAAACAGGTCAGGCAGTGGTGACACACACATTTAATCCCAGCACTGGGAAGCACACACACATTTAACCCCAGTACTGGGAAGCACACACATTTAATCCTGGGAAGTGATGGCAGGGTGGAGAAAGGTGTATAAGGCGTGAGGAATCAGGAACTAAAGCAGTTCAGCTGAGATCTTTTTTGGGTGAGGATTCAGAGGCTTTCAGTCTGAGAAAACAGGATTGGCTGAGGAGTTGGCAAGGTGAGATTGGCTGTGGCTTGTTCTGCTTCTCTGATCTTTCAGCCTCCACCCCAATATCTGGCTCTGGGTTTTTTTTATTAAAAGACCATCTAAGGTTCGAATAACCGGTATCTATGTATAAATAGTGATGTGTAGATTCTGCATATGAGAGAAAATGTGTGACGTTGTAGATATTTATTTGTTTCCCCCTTTTCCTTTTGGTAAACCAATGGATTTTATTAGGGTTGTTTATAGGAACATGGGTAAGAGATTATTTATAGAAGGATGAACATCTTACCAGTGGATACACTAGTGAAAGAAATGTTTATTCTCCCCTAAGAAACTGTTAACTGCTTATAAATCTGCAGGAAAGAGTGGAACCTTGGGAGTCACTTCAACATCCATGATGGAATGTTGGCAGGCCAAATCTTGTGCAGGTCATGTGGAGGCAATCATCATGGTTGAGCATCAAAGAGTGTAATGGTCATGTTACATACATAAGATGGTGCCCTACACCATGCTTCCCTTTCCTATGTCACTTACATTCTTTCTTGTGGTGATATATTGTGTAGCCTAACAAAATTTGTTTGAAGATCAGAGAACAGAACAAGACACTAGATTAAACACAGAGGCCAGGCAGTGGTGGCACACACCTTTAATCCTAGCACTCCAGAGGCAGAGATCTGTCTGGATCTCTATGAGTTCAAAGCCGCCTTAGATTATATGAGATTGACTCATTCTAGGAGAGAAACAGAGCCAGGCAGGGGTGGCACACACCTTTAATCCTAGTGCTTGAGATCTCACACCTTTAATCCCAGTATTTGGGAATCACATACACCATTAATCCCAGTACTAGGAAGAAAATGATGGCTGGGTGGAGAAAGGTATATAAGGTGTGAGGAGACAGGAACTAAAGAACTAAAGGCTTTTTCAGGCTGAGGAGTCCTAGAGGTAAGACGTGGCAGTGGCTTGTTCCTTTGTCTCTCTGATCTTTCAGCATTTACCCCAATATCTGGCTCTGGGTTTTTATTATAAGACTATTTTGAATTTGTGCAACATTTTCTGCCTCTGCATCTACTGAAATGTTCCCTGAGCCTTAAAGGAAGTTTTATAGATGTCCCATTTAAAAGAGTTTTATTTTTATCTCTGTGTGTGTGTATGTGTGTGTGTGTGCATGTGTGTGTGTGTACATGCTTGTGCATATGTGTAAGCCAGTGCCTGTGGAGGCCAGAAAAGGACATCCAATTCCCTTACAGCTGGAGTTACAAGCAATTATAAACTTCCTGACATAGATGCTGGAAACTGAACTCTGGTCCTCAGCGAGTTCTCCTAACCACCGAGTCCAGCCCCTTACACGTCTCATTCAGAACCAAGCATTCAACAGTCACTTGTTCTCAGCAATTTGACCAGTTGTAAGTATCTGCAGTAATCGCTGCTCACACAAAAAAAGAAGTATATATTACCAAAGCTGACAGCAGTATCGGTAGATATTTCTTAAAATCCCCTAGACGATCCTAATATGTGTGTATATTGGGCTGAGAATAATCAAGTGGGTTACTGATATATAACTGGAAGGGAATTCCTGCTTATGATTATTGTTAATTATGTCTGTCGACCCCAAGGTCTCTACTCTTGGGTATTATTGTTTTTGTTTATGGAATTAGGTTAAAGGGTGTTTAAGGGTCCCCTCAGGTCTCACATCCTGCATGTCTGTGTCTCAGGGCAGCTTGTGGAACATAACCATGTGAACCAGAGGTAACGTCTAGTGGTGACAGCGTTGGCACTTCATTATTGGTGGGAGAGTGGGTTTTCAAAAGCCTTTGCAAGGGCTGTCACCACCCAGGTGAGATACACCCACCTGTCAGTCAACTTTACATGCCTCTAAGGCCAGCGAGGTGATAAATGCGCAGGCTTTGAACCATCTGAGGCGAGCTCTCCCAGCTGTCAGCTGCTGAGCATATTAACCGTCAGATTCATGGTGACCCTTAGCACCTGTCAGTCTCAGTAGCTCCTTCCCCGTCTGGGAGATTGACATCCCTGTCTTGTCAGTTTGTCAAATCGGATGACATCCTCTACAGATTTGGTTCTGCACAGACAAGGGAGCTGTCACGGATACCTTGTCGAAGCAGGCAAGCCGTTGGCAAGTCACTGCAGTTCTGTGTAAAGAGAACAGGGCAGGTAGGCACGCTACAGCGTTATTAATGTAAGAACATTTGCAAATTAGAGCTTGTCGCCTCCTCAGATGCATTCAACAGCCATGAAATCTTAAATCGCCGAGACACAAAGTGGAAGTCTGCTTCGGGAGCGATGGCTGCAGTTCTGCAGCCTCTGTTTTTTGTTTTTAAGTTTTATTTTATTCTTATTTGTGTGTGTGTTTGTGTGCGTATGTCTGTGCGCACACATGTGCACACGCATGCACATGTATAAGTAGGTACCTGTGGAGTCCAGAAGAGGGTGCCAAATCTCTTAGGACTGGAGTTACAGGCAGTTATTTGCTTGCCCGTGTGGATGCTGGGAATTAAACTCTGGTCTTCTGCAAGAGCAACAAACATTCTTAACCATTGAGTCACCTCTCCAGCCCTGTGGCTCTCTATTTCAGTTGAAGTAACCTCATTAAAGCAGTGTGTACTGGAATTAACAAGAGAGGTCTTGTCTTCTACAGCTTCTGCTGGTTGTTGGTAGCCACCAGGTTGAAACAAGAATTTTAGCTCTCTGTTAGTTCTAATGAAATGGATAAGCTTCTCTTCCAGGCATGCATGCAAAGTGCTCAGTGTTTAAGTGATTTCTCTTAGGTTGAATATTTCATCATGATCACAAGTTCAGAAGTGCACCTAGGGGCGGGACTTCCTTCTCCAGGGACAGGATGAACCTTATCAAAGTTTGTTTTAAAATTTTATTTTATTGGGGCCTGGAGAGATTGGCTTAGTGGTTAAGAGCCCTAGCTGCTCTTCTAGAGGACCAGATTCAATATCCAGCACCCACATGGTTAACTCACAGCTGCCTGTGAGTCCAGTCCTAGGGGGCCCAGTGGACTCTTCTGAACTCCACAGCATTTCATGTACATGCAGACAAAACACCCAAATGCATAAAAACAAAACAAAACAAAAAGATAAAAACAACAACATTATGTTATGGGGCTGGGGAGATGGTCCCATAGTTAGAAGTGATTGCTGCTCTTGCAGAGGACCAGAGTTCAGTTTCCAGTAACTCACAACGGCCTACAAAACCCAGTTACAAAGGATCCAATGCCCTCTTCTTACCTCTGTGGGAGCACACTCTCTGTCTCTCTCTCTCTCTGTCTCTCTCTCTCTCTGATGAATGCATGCTCACACCCCCAAAACACATGTACACCCCAAAATGTGCACATACATGCATGAGTGTCCACACATACCCACTGCCTGACATCTTAAAATTTATTTATTTTCATAAATATAGATTGCTACATGCATTATCTCATTTGTATGTGTCTGGAGTCTGAGGAGCTTGGCTACTCTATGTTTTTGCAGAAGGACACTGAGATCCTGTTTTGGCAGTTCTGCCTGGGAGGGTCATACAGCTGCTCATATAGCCTCAACTGAAGAACGTTGTCTCTATTGGAGAAGGTCGGGTCATTCTCTTTGATGGAGCACACAGCTTTGGGAATGATGTTCATGGAGTGGTGAAGGAGGAGCTATAACCATCTTGGCAGGAATGACGACATTCTAAGGAGAGACACTTGTTCCCCCACTTCACTATGTGACTATTGAGACAATGGATTCTGAGAAGCTGGACTTCACCAGGAATATTAAGTTGGAGAAGGGAATATCTAGAGCCCCGTCTGAGTCAGAGAGGGAATTTGTTTCTTGGGAAGAGATTCCACACAGTTCTGACAGCTTGTCAGACCACTTGCACTGTAGCTCAGACAGTGGTGTGTCAGTGATGAGCAGGACCACACCTTGACCGCGGCTGCAAATGGCAGTTGACTTCAGGGTGCCAGACCACCAGGGAGTGAATCCCTGATGGGTGAATCTCAGATAGGCAAGGCCCCGAGATCACAGACTGCAAAGTGTCTTTTTGCTTCTGCTGTGCCTTCACATGTTTGCTGCTGCCATCTTTCTCTGGTATCTGGCATGGTGTGAATGGATGTGAGGAGATCCCCACTGCCTGTAATGCAGTGTGTATATCTCATGGAAATATCTCATTCTGCTTGGCATGTTTACCTGTGGATTATTATGAAGATGATTTCTTCTTAAGCTTTACTGTCTAGTTGATAATAATAATAATATTAGCTTAAACAGAGTTTTGATGACAAAAATAAATACAAGGAAGTGTCACACAGCTAGAACACATGAGTTCCTATTGAGGAGCCATATAGACTGTGGCTTAGGTTAATGATTAAGAAAAACAACTGAGTCCCAGTAGCCCAGTTAGTTTAAATTCTTTTAATCTTAATGTTGGGAGATGTGTTCATAGATTTCAGAGTGATCACAGCTGAAACAAAGCTTTGAAAATAACTTAAAGTTAGACTAGATGTTTTTGTTAAATAGCTTTGAGGTGAAAAACCCAAAAAAGACAATCTAAAGTTTTAGAAAGGCACATAGTTGAATGAGGAACTCGTTAAGGTCAGGGAAGAAGAACAAAGCAGCCCAATTATCATTAGGTGATGTGCCTTTCTTGCTAGGATTGGTTGACCACCAAAGGGGATGATTAATTCCTTATACCCATTTCTGCCCTCCATCTCCTGATATAAAAAACTATTGAAGAGTGGGTGTGTACCCTAAAGATTTAAAGTAGATCTGACTGATTCTTTTTCATATATAAAAGTTTAGATGTGTGATTCCTTTAAGATTCCTTATAAGATTACCTTTCAAGATAAGTAATAAAGTGATTGGTCCTTTCTTTGTAACTGCAAAATACAGCCTGCCAGTGAAAGAATGTCTTGCCTGCTTACACACTGTTGATCTATAACAAGTTGCTTAGGTATAAATGTACATGGGTTCCTGGGATAATTTGTTTTTCACCTGTAATATATAAAGTGTTTAATCATGTAAGGGATATGGAAAACATGCTCTATTCAGTGTAATCATTCACTTGAAAAAACATAATGTTAACCACATTGTAATTTCTATATTGCCTGAAAGATTTTGCTGGGATATATAAGCTGTAAGGGAAAGAATAAAAGATAGAGTTAAAATGAATTAGAAGGAAAACATCAAGAATGAGAGAATTAGAAGGAAAACATCAAGAGAGTTAGAAGGAGTTAGAAGGAAAACATCAAGAATGAGGGAATAAGGAATAATAAAGATAGAGTTAGCAGGAAAACATCAAAAGAGACAGAAGGGACATTTCTGGATAGAGATAAGAAAGAGAATATAGAACATAGAATGGAGAATACAGAAGAAGAATAAAAAAGAAAACCATCAGGAGAGTGTGTGAGTGTTTTTTTCCTTACCTGCTTAGATAAAAAAGTCATAGTCTGCCGACTCCGTGGATTCCCTTTGAGCCCTGTGCTGCTGGAGGCTGGTCCCACAGGCAGCGAAAGCTTAACCATTCATGCCTTTTGCATCTATTTAAACTTCAACCTCATGTCATGATCCCAAAGATGGACTTGGAGAATCACTTGGACCTCTGTATTTATTCTTCTTCTTAATGTGGCCACAATGAATAATTCTCCTTTCTTTTTTTTTTATTACTTATCTTGAAAGCTGACCTGCTAAGAATAAGTAACAGCCCAGCTTGTTAGGGCTTCCAGAGCCCAGGCTTTGATGCTAAAAATCTGGTAACAGGGACATTCACTTAGTAAATCAGCTGAATTAACTCTCGCAATCAGCGGAGTGACAGATATCACAGCTAGATGAACATTGCAGCCTCTAACTGCACTTCAAATGATTTAATAAATGAGGTGCCTTTGCCAAGGTTTATGCGTGTACCGTGTATGCTGTATGTCAGAGATACTTATCTGTCTCATTCAAATAATCCTAGGCTTTGTTTGCCAATTAACCTGAAGTAGTCATCTGGTCTACCTCTTCTGAGTCAGCAACATAGAGATGTCTAGAAAGTTTGATTTATTTATTCCTTGAACTGCCTTGGGGAGTTTGTTACTCCCTCCAAGATTCTGGAGGGGCCACCAGAATGGCTATTCTTTGAAGACTGTGGTTTCTAAATGCGTCCCCACATCAGTTAACATTTTGTTGCTGTGATAAAGTACCCACAAAGAGCAACTTAAGAGAGGAAAGCTTTATTTTGGCTCATGTTTTTGGTAATTTCAGTCCATGATTGTTTGGCTCCATTGCTTTGGGTCTGAGGCAAGGAAGAATATCATGGTGGCGGAGGAGATTGTTTACCTCATGGTGGCTGGGAAGCAGAGGTAGAGAAAGAACGGTATTGGGGATAATAGGTACCCTGTAAGGCACATGCCGCAGCGATCTACTTCTTTCAAACTCACCTACCTTTTAATAGTCTGTGAGTGCATCATGCATCAGTGGATTAACCCATTGTTGTACGACTTCCTGAAGATATGTAAACAAATATTGATTCAGTCCAGATAGGGCACCAAGGATAGATCAAAGAAATGAATCCATCCAAGCTTAGTGAAACAGTGAGTTTATTAGGGTTACTTAAAGAAGTATAGGCGAGCGGTTATTTACAGGAACATGAATGGCTCACCAAAGCCCACCTCAACATGGGTGAGATCTCATGAAACTTGCAACCATGGAGCTCCCTGAATGACTACAGGCAGCTCTGCTGAACAGAGTCTCCCTTCCCTACTAATTGTTGTTCTTATACAACCTTGGGGAGGGGCTTTGTAAATCCTGTAAGTTTCTGGAGCTTACTGGGCCTTGTGAGTTTTATTTATTTCCTAGGCCTTGTATATTTCATGTACTTCCAAAGTCTTGAGAACCTACTCCTTAAGAGGGAACATTTTAGTTTGAAGGAAATAACGTCATAACATCTACTGATAAATCAGCCCCTCATGTTCCAATCACTCTTCTAAAGCTCAGCAGTTGGGGAGCATTCCTTAAAAATGTAAGCCTAGGGGGACCAATTTCAGATTTAAGCTATACATTTCTTACATGCTCTGATCTAAAAATGACAGATACATGGCTGGCTGCTTTCTTGTCAGAGGCTGTATGGCTCTGTGATGGTTCGTGTTAACTGCCAACTTCACAGAATCTAGGATTATTTGGGAGACAGGCCTCTAGGCATGCCTGTGGAACATTATCATGATCATGTTCATTGAGGTGGGAAAACCCAGCCATTGTGTATTGTGTCACAGGAGTGTTTGCACTGTGCGCCAGCTGCCCAGGTGTCTGGGCTCTTTCTCCAGGTGAATGGAGAATTGAAGGACTGAAGAAAAAGACAGGGAAGACTCAGAAGTGGTGCAAACAGGCATTTATTGGAACAGAAAGCACCCTGTTGGGAAGGGTGGCATCTCTAAAGCTGGAAGACCACAAAGTGGTCTCTGACCCAGACCATTTCTCCCTTCGATCTTTTTTTTCTACATTTTGTTTCCTCACCCCAGACAGAAAATACATAACAAAAGATAGTATTGTTTGAGTGGAATGGTCAGAAAAATATATTATCTAAAAATGGCCTTTACTTGATAGATGGCCCTGGCTGGTGAAGGCTTTGTTCAATAAGCCCACCCCAGAGGTTGTGTGGGAAGGTATTGCCTTCCCATGGCAGTGGGTGGGGAGGATGGTGTTTCTTTTGTGTGAAAACATTATTTCTCTTCCTTTGACTCCCTTCCTGACTGCCTTCCCTCTTACTAACTCCTGACCGATGGCCCGTCCCATCCCCTGATTGAGACCCTGGATTGAGAGATGGAGAGAGCAAAGATGGTGGATGTGATGTGACTACCTGCTTCAAGCTCCTGCCGTCCTAGCTTCTGCCGCCAAGACAGAATGTACAGCCATGAACCTCGAGCTGAAATAAGCCCTTTCTCCCTTCAGTTGCTTTTGTCAGAGTATCTTACTACAGCACCAGGAAAAGTAAGGTAAGACCCGTGGGAGAATCAAGAGGATGGTAGTGATACCGGTCCAGAGTCCTAAACTCAAGAAGCAGCCATGCCAACCCTGGAGTCATTGCCTGTAACATGAATTCTAAATGGTCTTTTAATAAAAAACCCAGAGCCAGATATTAGGGTAAATGCTGAAAGATGAGAGAGACAAAGGAACAAGCCACAGCCGCCTCTTACCTCTAGGACTCCTCAGCCTGAAAAAGCCCTCAGTTCCTGTCTCCTCATATCTTATATACTTTTCTTCACCCAGCCTTCACTTTCTTCCTGTGCTGGGATTAATGGCATGTGTGCTTCCCAAGCAAAGGCACGTGATCTCAAGTGCTGGGATTAAAGGTGTGTGGGATTAAAGGTGTGTGCCACCACTGCCTGGCCTCTTATGTTTAATCTAGTGTCTTGTTCTGTTCTCTGATCTTCAAGTAAATTTTATTAGGGTATACAATATATCACCACAATTGCCATCAGACTTTTGTTAAGTGAGAATCACCTACTTTAGCTTAGGTTTCCGCACTTTGCTTCCTTGAGAACAATCCATATTTTCAGGATTGCCAGGAGGATGTAAGACAATAAAGATGACCCATACATACCTGATACCTGGTGTTCTAGATAGTTTTATGTCAACTTGACACAAGCTAAAGTCATCTGAGAGGAGGAAACCTCATTTAAGAAAATACCTCTATAAGATCAGGTTGTAGGCAAGCCTGTAGGGCATTTTCTTAATTGGTGATTGGTGGGGGAGAGCTCAACCTGTTACAGGTAGAGGTATCCTTGGACTGGTGGTCCTGGGTTCTATAAGAAAGCAGGTGAGCGCCGGGCGTTGGTGGCGCACGCCTTTAATCCCAGCACTCGGGAGGCAGAGGCAGGCGGATCTCTGTGAGTTCGAGGCCAGCCTGGGCTACCAAGTGAGCTCCAGGAAAGGCGCAAAGCTACACAGCGAAACCCTGTCTCGAAAAAACCAAAAAAAAAAAAAAAAAAAAAAGAAAAAAAGAAAGCAGGTGAGCAAGCCAGGGAAGCAAGGCAGTAAACAGCACCCCTCCATAGCCTCTGCTTCAGTTCTTGCCTCTAGGTTCCTGTCCTGTTTGGGTTCCTGTCCTGACTTCCTCTAGTGATGGACTACAATGTGGAAGTTAAGCAGAATAAACCCTTTCCTTCCCATCTTGCTTTTGGTCGTGGTGTTTCATCATGACCAAAAGCAATAGTAACCCTGACTAAGACACCTGGCCAAGAGTGACACTTCTGATTCTTAATGAGAATCTTAACCTTCCGATGTTTCCAGAAGTTACTTCCTGTTTTCCAATAAGACCAATAATTCTTTTTTTCCAATTTCTTTTTTTATTATTAAGAAAGTTTTAAAATTAATTTTACATACCAATCATAGATTCCCCCCCTTCCCTCCTCCAGCCCCTCCAGCCTCCCCCCCCCAACACACCCCTGTTCCCTCCTACAAGAAGGTAAGACCTCCTCATGGGTGTCAGCAGAGCCTGGTACATTCAGCTGAAGTAGGTCCAAGCCCCCTCCCCTTGCTTCAAGGCTATGCGAGGTGTCCCACCATAGGTAGTTGGCTCCAAAAAGCCAGCTCATGCTCCAGGGATGGATCCTAATAATGGATCCAGGCCCTTTAAGCAGATCAAGCTACACAATTGTCTGGCTTATGCAGAGGGCCTAGTCCAGGCCTGTGGAGGCTCCACAGGTGTTGGTCTAAATTTCATGAGTGCCCACTAGTTTGGTTTGGTTGTCTCTGTAGGTTTCCCCATCATGATCTTGATGCCCCTTGCTAATAGAATCTTCTCTTTCTTCAACTGGATTCCTTGAGCTCTGATTGGTGTTTGCCTGTGGATCTCTGAATCTGCTTCCATCAGTTACTGGAGAAAGGCTCTATGATGACAGTTAGGGTACTTACTGATCTGATTACTGGGGTAAGCCAGTTCAAGGCACCCTCCCCACTATTGCTAGCTGTCTAAGCTGGAGTCATCCTTGTGGATTCCTGGGAACTTCCCTAGCACCCAGTTTCTCCCTATCCCCATGATAAGACCCAATAATTATTAAGGCAGAGCGTCTAAGGGTTTGCAGAGTCTGGCTTTTTCCTCTGGACATCACATGACCTTTGCCGTCTTGAGCAGAAATTACTGTGTTGATCTCCAGAATGTGTGGCCCTGTAGTCATGGCAACAAAATAAACAGAATAATAGTCTAGAGTAACGGTAACAGGGGGGTTGACGGAGTCACAGAATCCTTTCTGGAATTTCGGCCATTTCTTGCTCTTGGGAGGTATTGGAATTTTAGGTGAGGCTCAGAGCAAAGGTGGGACTCTGAGAAGCCCCTGTGAGGTCACCACCCACGTTAGGATGTCACTGTTTTTGGGGACACTGCTGCCTTTGACTCCATGATCCTGCGAGTGACCCCTCACCCATGCACCCGTGAGTAACCCCAAATGAGCACATTGGTTCATCCAGCTGAACTTGGATGGAATCTTTTCTCTGGTCTTCGTGTCCTATCTGGAATAAATAGACAGTTCTTCATGCATCCCCTAGGGACAGTCACACAGCAAGGCCATTTCCAAATGTCCCTGTGGTGGGATGGTTATTTGTCTTCCCTAACTAGTAGCAGGTGTTTGGCTGTGTCCATTAAAAGTCGTTTCGTGTTCCCCTGACAAACGAGTTTTTTATTTAGTGGTGTAGGATCGATAATGCGGTACCTCATGCGAACTATTAAAATGGAAAATGTCTGCGGGGCTGACAATTGTAGTATTGATATGTACTGAGTAATAAATTACGCCAAACAAACTGGGGCAACTGGCCTTATAAAATGTGTGCCTGTGTGTGTGTGTGTGTGTGTGTGTGTGTGTGTGTGTTGGAGTCATGTCTGGCTTTGTTATAAGCAGCAGCCAGAGTTTCCTGGGGCATTTGGAAAAGCAGTTGATGGAACCTGGGCATCTTTCCATTTGGAATGGGGATGTGGTTGCTCGGGTGCCTCCACTCTTCTGTGTCAGTTGAGACCTATTTGGATTAAACTCCTCTTTCCTCCTTCACAGGCCCTGATGGTGAAGTTTCTCTTCCAACTGCAAATTCCCCCCTTAACAAGGCTGACCATCTTCCTGTCTCCTGTTCTGTGGCTGTCACTTCTGAGTATTGCATAGCAAGGAATTCTGGGATTGCAGCATGTTATTTCTTAAAAAAGGATTCCTTTTCTTTGTAATTATGTGTTTATAAAAACACGTGCTTGTAAAAATATGTTTCTATGTGTGTGTCTGTACACACACACACACACACACACACACACACACACATACTCACACATGCAGATGCCTATAGAATCCAGAAGAAGGTGTTGGTTGCCCTTGTGCTGGAGATATGGGCAGTTGTGAGCTACCAGACACGGGTGATGGGAACTGAACTCCAGTCCTCTGCAATGCTCTTAACCACTCCAGGCCTGATTTCAGCTCTCTAAGAGGATCTTAGGAACCAGGAATTGATATGGCTGTGGCACTCGCCCCACATGAGGTGTCAGAATCTATCATCATCAGTATCTGTACTGGTGAACCTGGGTTGGTATCAAGTTGGGGAAGCACTTGGGAAATACAATGGTGGTTAAGTCTAGAGGCTTTTTTGTGTGTATTGTGTATGCATGTGTGTACACATGTGTATGTCGGTACATGTGCTCATGTGTGTGCACAGGAAGCCAGAGGAGGTCATGGATTATCCTCTATCACTCTCTGCCTTATTTCCTTGAGACAGAGGGCTCCTCCCTGAAGCTGGAGCATGCCATATTTCATCTATGCTTTACCCAGAACACTCCAGTGATCATCGTGATTTCAGCCCTGCAGCTATGGGGCTACAGGTGTGTATGACTTCCCCTGGCCTTTTACGTGGTCACTGGGGCTCTTAACACAGGTTGTCATGCTTATACAACATATACTTCTATCCGTTGAGGCATCTCTTTAGGTCCCAGGATGGAGACTCTTGGTGGGAGGCACTGGGCATCACTTAGAGGCATCTGAGCAAGACCTAGACAGGAGATTCCATCATGAAATACAATAAAAACTTGTTTTAACGTGTGTGTGTGTGTGTGTGTGTGTGTGTGTGTGTGTGTGTGTATGCTCTTGAGTGCAGTTGCCTGTAGAGACACTCAAAGAGTGTGTTGGGTTCCCCGGAGCTGGACTTAACAGGTGGTTACTGCTGGACATGTGTGCCAGGAACTGAACTCAAGTCCTCTGCAACAGCACTATGTGCTTTTAAGCACTGAGCATCTCTCTATGCCCCCAAACTTGCATTTTGAAATGCCTTGATTTTTTTTTTTTGCAGTGGTTGCTATCCATATTAGCCAATGTTATCACAGAAGACACATCTTAGATTAAAAATGTCTGTTGGAGCTGAGGAGACATCTTCATCAGCAAAGTGCCTACTGCGTGTGATGGTTAACGTTGCCAACTTGTCACAACCTAGAGTCACCTGGGAAGAGCATCTCAATGAGGGATTGTCTAGCTCAGATTGGCCAGTGGGAGTGTCTATGGGGGACTGTCTATTAAGTTAATTGGTGTAGGAAGATCCAACCCACCATGGGTGGCACCATTCTCTAGGCAGAGTTCCCGACCTGTGTAAAAGCAGAGAAATCAAACTGAGCACAAGCAAGCAAGTACTTGAGCATGAATGCATTCGTTTCTCTCTGCTGTTGACTGTGGATGTGAGCTGCCTAGATTCTTTCAGTTCCTGGCTTGACTCCCTTACAGTCATTCACTTTCATCTGGAATTGCGAGCTGAAATAAACCTTTTATTCCCTAAGTTGCCTTTTTGTTTTTTATTTTTTTTAAGAGACAAGGTTTCTTTGTGTAACAGCTCTGGCTGTCCTGGAACTCAAGTTGTAGACCAGGCTGGCTTTGAACTCACAGAAATTTGCCTGCCTCTGCCTCCCAAGTGCTGGGATTAAAGGCATGCGCCACCACTGCCTGGCTAAGTTGCTTTTTGTAAGGGTATTTTGTCATAGTAACAGAAATGAAACTAGAACACCATTTGAGCATGAGGAACTGAGTTCAACCACCAGTACCCATGTGACAAAAAGGCCATTGAGTATGTGCCTGGGGAGGTGGAGACAGGTGGGTCCTTGGGACAGCATGGCCAGGCAGCCTAGCCTATTTGGCAACTCCAGGCCAGTGAGAAGTCCTGTCTCCAAAAACAAAGTGGATGTTTCCTGAAGAAAGACATAAACATGGTCACACACATACTCATATATGTGAACATGTATGCCTAGATACACATGAAACATAAAATGGTTTATTTATGTGTGTGAGTGCTTTGCTCAAATGTATGTCTGTGTGCCGTGTGTGTGTGTGTGTGTGTGTGTGTGTGTGTGTGTGTGTGTGTAGTGCCACAAAGGACAGAAGAAGACACTGGATCCTCTGGAACTGGAGTTATGGACTGTTGTGAGCTGCTAATGTAGATGCTGGGAATCAAACTGAGGTCCTCTGTGTGTGTGGGGGGGAAGAAGTGCTCTTAACCGTTGAATCATCTCTCCAGCCTTGTTGCTGTGGGATGGTCTTTCTGTATGTGGTGAATATGTTTTGCTACCATTGATTACTAAAGAAGCTGTTTTGGCCTATAGCAACACAGGATATAGCCAGTTAGGAAATCCAAGAGAGATACAGGGAGAAGAAAGGAGGAGTCGGGGAGATGCTGTGAGTGCCAGAGGAGCAAGATGTAAGAGAACACAGGTAAAGCCAAGAGACACATGGCAATAACATAGATGAATAGAAATGGGTTAATTTAAGATATAAGAGTGAGCTAGCAATAAGCCTGAGCCACAGACCAGTTTGCAATTAATATTCAGCCTCTGAATGATTATTTTATAAGAACAGCTGCTGCCCGGGTGGGACCAGGCAGGACCGAGAAACTTCAGTCTATACCTTGTAGCACACCAACCCCTACACTTGGCAGTGGTTTATTCAGTAACAATTCATATTCATATCAGCCAATGTTAACACAGAAGATATGGTTTAGATTAAAGAATAATGTCTGCTGATGGATTGGACAGAATGAGGAGGAGGTTACAAAGCAAAGATGACCATTGTAGATAGTGGGTTTTTTTTTTTTTTTTTTTGCTGCAGTTGCTAAAGACCTGCTTGAGAGAGTGACCCTGTGATGTCAGAGGGATGTAGATGCTGGTGAAGCTGGTACCAACATGTTCCTCATTCCCTGCCTGCTGCTATTTCTTCATCTGTGCAACACTCTCACTCAAAAGGAACTCCCGCCTTGTTGAAAAAAATACTTATGTTTTAATTTATGTGTATGTGTGTGGGTGTCTGTGTGTACATGTGTGTGTGTGTGTGTGTGTGTGTGTGTGTGTGTGTGTGTATGCACATGTGTGAGTATACCCGAGGAGGCCAGAAGAAGGATTCCCTGCAGCTGGACCTACAGGTGGGATGTGAGCACCTGTGGGTGCAGGGAACCAAACTCATTCCCTATGCAAGAGCAGCGAGTGCTCTTAGCCACTGAACCATCTCTCCAGCCTAGGTACCTGCCTTCTTAGGAAAGATCTT
>CABHPP010145197.1:28381-37791 GCA_902168425.1 Peromyscus attwateri
TCAAGCTGAGAGGACATTTCATTGCTCCCTGACCAACAACTTGGTAAGCAAGATGGATGGTCAATTGTTAACTGGGATTCACCCACCCCACCCGAGATAGGATCTGACTACTGTAGTAAGCTTTTTTGTCGGAATACATTTGGATCACCAGCCCCCAAATAATGACAAACAGACTTATTATTAATTATGAAAGCTTGGCCTTTAGTTTAGGCTTGTTTTCAACTAGCTCTTATAACTTAGTTGACCCATATTTTTTTAATCTACATTCTGCCATATGGCTTGGTTACCTCTCCTCCATATGGCATATCTGAGTTACTCTGAGTCTGCTGGTGAAATCCTAGATTCCTCCTCCTCTTCCTTTCTCTCCTCAGAAATCCCACTTATCCTCTCCTGCCTAGCTATTGACCATTCAAGCTCTTTATTAAACCAATCAGAAGGTGCCTTGGCAAAGAACCTATCTCACAGTGTACAAAAAGATTATCCCACAACATACTATGTAACCAAGGCTGACCTCAAATTGGGATCTTACTGTCTCACCATCCTGAACCAGCTCACTCATTCCATGTTTTTAAACTTTTTCTTTTTATTAATTCTTTGAGATTTCATAATTGTATTTTGATCATATTTACATCCCCCTTCAACTTCGCCTCTCTGATCTACCTCCACTTTCTTAGCTATATAACCCCATATTCTCTTGTTTTGTTTAAAAAACCCACTGAGTCCAATTTGTGTTGCCCAATATTCCTGGACATGGGGCCAGCCCCTGGAGTGTGGTTGATCCAGCAGGGGTCACACTCTTAAAGAAAAAAGCCCCTCTCTTAAGGACTATCAATTACCAATAGCGCCTTAGTTAGGAGTGAAACTTCATACCCACCTGCTCTGTGAGTCTTTGTCTGCCTTGAGCTTGCACATGTGGGTCTTGTGTGCACTGTCACAACCACCATGAGTTCATATGTGCAACTGCCCTGCTGTGCCTGGAAAATGCTGCTTCTATGTAGTCATTCACTACCTCTGGTTCTTAGAGTCTTTCTGTCCCCTCTTCCATGACAATGATACCTGAACTTGGGAGGAGGATATGATGTAAGTGTACTGTGGTAGTTTGAATGGGATGGGTCCCCATAAGCTCAGAGGGAATGGCACTATTAGGAGGTGTGGCTTTGTTTGGAGCAGGTGTGGTCTTATTGGAGGAAGTGTGTCACTGTGGGAGTGGGTTTAAGGTCTCCTTTGCTCAAGCTACCCTCAGCACGACACTCAGTTCACTTTCTATTCCTGAAGATCAAGATGTAGGACTCTGAGCTACTTCTCCAGCATCAGGTCTGCTTGCACACTGCCATGCTTCCTGCCTTGATGATAATGGACTAAGCCTCTGAACTGTAAGCCAGGCCAATTAAATGTGTTCCTTTATAAGAGGTGCTGTGATCATGGTGTCTCTTCACAGCAATACAACCCTAACTAACACATGCACCATTTACTGATTACTTTGGCAGCACATATACTAAAATTGGAACAAATACAGAGAAGATTAGCATGGCCCCAGTGAAAGGATGACACTCAAATTCATGAAAGATTCCGTAATTTTTCCCTAACCCAGAAGTTACCTTCAATTGATAGCCACTTGCAAATGAAAACTTAGCTTTAGGCTGGAGAGATGGCTTGGTGGTTAAGAGCACTGGCTGCTTTTCCACAGGGCCTGGGTTCAATTCTCAGCACCCACATGGCAGCTCACAACTATCTGTAACTTCAGTTCTAGGGGACCCAACACCCTCACACAGACACACACACACACAGACACACACACACGTAGGCAAAATACCAATGCATATTTAAAACAAACAAACAAACAAACAAACAAAAAACCAAAAACAGAAAACTTAGCTTTTGCCAAGGGAGTCTCACTGGGGAAACAAACCACTATTAAGAGTAGGCCCCCATGCCCAACAGTAGATGGCCAACACAAAACGAACTCAATAGCATCTTTGGAGGTTCTTTGTCTCATAATGTTTTATCAGGATATTTTATTTTTATTTTATTTTTTCACCTTCCAGGTCCTTTGTGCATTTATTATGGCTTCCACTTTTGTGTTTTTATGGGGTTCTTGTGTGCATGAATGTATGTGTCTCGGTGTCAATATGTGTTCCTTGTACTTTTTTCTTCGGCTCTTTTTCTTCTGTTTGTTTTGTCCTGTTTTGATTAGTTTTTGTTTTATCTTTTTAAATTTTCTTGTTATTCCTTAGATGCCTGTTTGTTTCCTAAGGAGAGACAGGAGGGGTGTGGATGTGAATAGGAGGGGCAATGGTGGGCAGGTAACTGAAAGGACTGGGGGAGGGGAAGCTAATCAGAATATAGTGTATGAAAAAAACTATTTTCAATTAAAAAGGAATTCTATTCTTAGCAACACTTTAAACATGATTCATTTTTTTGGAACAAAGATCATGGAGTAAGTTCATTGTATTAAAATATAACTAAAATTTTAGTGTTTTTTAGTTATAGATTTTAGTTTATGCTGATTCTAATTTTTTGAACAGTCTGTTTTTTCCAGTGACATCAGATTTAATGTTATTTCATCACTTTTGCCTGTTTAAAAAATTTTTCTTTGCTGAGAAAAATGATGTCCCATTTAAAGCTGAATACTCCAGAACCTCTTGTTCTTTGTGGATTGACCAGTTGTCTGTTTCCATGTTAGTCGCTGTTTACTACAAGAATAAGCTTTTTTGATAAGGGCTGAGAGAAGCACTAATACATGGATATACCAGTAAGTCATGAGGAGTTTGTTTAATACTATGATCATTTCGCAGAATCATTTAGTGGTAGCTTCTTCCTTAGGGTCTATGACCTATCTGGGCATAGGTTTTGGGCGCAATTAATGATGCCGAGTATGGGTTCCATCTTATGGAGCAGTCCTTGAATCCAATCAGAAAGTGTGTAGTTAGTCCCATAACATTTGTGCCCCCAGTGTATCAGTGGGCATATCTTACCAGACCAGTTATTACTGTAGCTCATAGGGTTCACACTGAGTGAGAGTGATGATCACTTTTTCCCTCTAGTAGTGTGCACAGCACCTTCCAGCACTATGAAGGCTAGCCAGTACTGACCAAGCTTCCAGGTCAGTACTAGCTTTATTTCTCCATGTTCTATGATTCAAGTATGTGGCATCTTTAGCAACAGGGTCATACTATAATGTTCTGGAGGGTAACCAATAACATCAACAATAGTCTGTTTGTGAATCTGTGGAACCCTGTGGCCAATGAGCCTAATAGGGGTAACCCATTCACAGCCCTGGGCTTTTTAATTTGTTTACCTGTGGTGTCTGGTAGAGGCATTGTTGCTCTGTTATAGGGTAATCCAATTTGAACTCTTTTTTACACATGTAAGCACAGATTTTAAGAAACTTCTCTAGTAGGAGGTACCCATATGACATTTTCTAAAGGTGTTTAGTGCTACTTACTGTGTTCCATGTATTCTTTCCTCTAGTCTTTCCTTTCTCCCCTCACCCCATTTAAACTATCCCATTCCACAATTCCCTCTTCCCTCTTTTTTTTTTTGCTTTTTGAGACAGGGTTTCTCTGTGTAGTTTTGGTGCCTGTCCTGGATCTCGCTCTGTAGACTAGGCTGGCCTCGAACTCACAGAGATCCGCCTGCTTCTGCCTCCCGAGTGCTGGGATTAAAGGTGTGCGCCACCACTGCCCAGCTCCCTCTTCCCTCTTTACATCACTGTATGTTCTAACTCCTCTCTGTTGGAAGACACCCCCCCCCCCCCGCCCCCAACGCCCCATCCCAGGCCCTTTACTAACTTCCTGATTTTCTTATAGCCCAGACCAGTTGTTTTTCAAGGGCCCTAGAGATATTGATGAAGATTAATGATCCTGTAAATAGGTGTTTAAAATAAATAAATAAAAAAAGGATGAAAACATGGATGAGGGAGAAACTACAGTGAGTTAATAAATGAGGTGTTCGGAGGCAAGTGCCTCCAAGATTATTTTAGCAATTAGTGGGAAGCGTTTTGTCACCAACAAAATAAATCTGCAATCAGAAAATAATTTGTAATCAGCTTTGCAAGTCAAATGGCTTTCCCATTCCATCGAAGGCAGCTTGAGAATTAAATGATCCAGTCAAAAACAATACTTTCAGGGGATAAATGCTCAGGACAGATTGTCTAGGCAATTAGTCAATAGTTAGGTCCTAGGCTGTATAAGAAAGCTTGCTAAGCCTGAGCCTGCTTGTGTTGCCAGCCGGCAGCATTCCACCAGGGGGGATATGACAGAAGTGTCCCTCACCAAGATGCTATCTAACCACACCAGGAACGGAAAAAACCTCCGTGATGAATGCTTCCTGGGATTCAGTAAATGTACACAGGAAACATTCTGCAAGCCTGCTGGAAGGGATAGGGTTATGGCTCAAAGGCAGAATGTTTGCCTAGGATCCCCCAGTGAGGGGTGAAGGTGTGGCTCAGCTCTAGAGCACTTACCTGGAATCCTTGTTTCTGGGACAGCTCACTAGCTGATTTACCTGCAGGATGTTTTTCAAAGCCCCTTCTAATGACATTGAGAGAATGATACAAAGAGTGGGAAATAAGACCTGACCCACAGAAGACACTTCTCCAGAAGCCTGGCCCCAAGTGACCAAGACCTCAGTGTACAGAGGAGTGCTATTCCCCCCCAAAAGCACACATAATTTTGACACATCATGTGGATTACTCTTTATGCATAGCTAACAAATGTTTTAGGTGCTTTAAAAAACATAGTCTTTGTTCTAGTTGGCTTTAACTGTCAAAGTAACACAGACTAGGGTCACCTAAGAAGGGAGTCTCAATGTAGGAATTGTCTAGATCATATAGGCTTATAAGCATGTCTGTGGAGGATTGCACTGACTATTAATTGATGTAGGCGGTCCCAGCCCACTGTGGGTGCCACCATTCCCTAGGCCAGTGGTCCTGGGCTGTATAAGAAAGCTAGCTAAGCCTGAACCTGTTTGTGTGCCAGCCAGCAGTGTTCCTCCAAGATTTCTGCTTCAAGTTCCTCCTTGAATTATTGCCCTGACTTCCCTCAGTGATGGACTGTGACCTAGAATTTTAAGCCAAATAAAAGCTTTCCTCCCCTAAGTTACTTTTGGCTGTGACATTTGTCATAGCAACCAGAACGAAACCAGAACAGTCTCCATGCATGCTTTGATTTCTTTGGAGACCAAAAGGAAGGTTGAGAGTGGTTCCTGTAGATGAGCAATCATTCAGGCAGACTCTATTAAAAATCAAGTTATCAATAATTTCCCTAAATGTAGCCATTGATCATAATGATTCAACTCAGAGGGAACATAATGAGCATGTCTGTCTTAGGGTTTCTATTGCTGTGAAGAGACACCATGACCATGGCAACTCTTATAAAGGAAAACATTTAATTGGAGCTGGCTTAAAGTTTAGAGGTTCAGTCCATTCTCATCGTGGCGGGAAGCAGGGTGGCACACAGGCAGACATGGTTCTGGAGAGGTGGCTGAGAGTTCTATATCTGGATCCACAGGTAGCAGTTAGAGACTGTCACATACTGGCCAGGCTTGAGCACCTGAGACCTCAGAGTTCACCCTCAGTGACACACTTCCTCCAACAAAGCCACACCTACTCCAACATGGCCACACCTAATAATGTCACTCCCTGGTGACCAAGCATTCAAACACATGATCTATGGGGGCCATTTCTATTCAAACCACCACAGTGTCTCTGTCAGTCACTTTCCCCTTTTCATTTGCAGATAAAATGGAATACGCAGATCAAAGAGGACATCTAGGCTGGGGAGATGCTCAGTTGGTAAATTACTCGCTGCACAAGCTTGAGAACCTGAGTTTGAGCTCCCAAATCCATGCAAAAAGTTGGTCATGGTGGTGTGTATTTGTAATCTTACAGATGGAAAGGTGGAGACAGGAGGATTCCTAGGGATTTGTTGTCAGCCAACCTAACCTAACGGCCAAGCCCCAAATCCCAGTGAGAGACCCTGTCTCAAAATTCAAGGTGGATGACACCTGAGGTGTTGACTTCTGACCCCTGGTCTCTATACACAGGCACTACACTTACATATACGTACATATGCACCCCATACAGAGAAACATGCACACACACACACACACACACACACACACACACACACACACACACTGTATTCACAGAAATTCAGTACGTAGACCAAGGCCAAGATGATTCTTTAGTTTTTTTTTAGATACATTTATTTTATGTGGATGAATGTTTTGCCTGCATTTAAGTATGTGGGTACCTGATGCCCAGCAAGATCAGAAAAGGTCTTTGGATGCCCTGGAATTGAGGTTATGGATGGTTGTGAGTTACTATGTGGATGCTGAGACCTGAACTCTGGTCGTCTGCAAGAGCTGCTGCAAGTCCTCTTAACTGCTGAGCCATCTACTCAGTCCCCAAGACAAGAAGACTTTGAAGCCAGTTCTCAGCGCAGCTAGACAGCAGGCAGCAGGTTGCTAGCCACACATTCACTAGCATTTTATCCTCCAATGTCTTAAATATTTAGAACGCTTGCTTAGGCTGCACAGATCCAAGAAATAAAATAGAATTATTTTAATGAAGGAGATGCTGGGACGTGCCCCTGTGATTTAGAAAGCCCATTTCATGGTGTGTGTCGGAGCAAGAAATTATGAATTTGGAAAGTCTTTGCTCTCTAGCTGAGGCTGCTGCATTAATGATATTAGAATATTAAATATAATGGTCTTTCACATTCATTATCCTTGTGTTCGTTTGGAGCCCTTGTCTTCACGGAAGAACCGCGTCCAAGGCCGTAAATGATTAAATCACACAAGATTGAGGATGAAAGGCATGATCTTGGAGCTGGCTGTTTGTTTTGGATCTCAGTCAGTGCTCGGATCTTCCTGGCTCCCCTCATTTCATTTTGAAAGGGGTTGACTAATTCCTTCCCATCATTCACTAACTTTATTACCTCGACAGGTCTGAATTTATGTTCTACCCCAAGTCAATAAAAGCAAACTTATTCTCCGGTGCGTTCGACGCAATTCCTCTCATCTAACTCCATTTTGGTACCCAGAGCCCATAACCATTTATTACAGATTGCAAAAGGGAAGGGTTTAGAGTTTCACGTCACGGAGAAGCATATTGCTCCCATTTGGCTGTAACCTGCTGTAGGTGTATATCAAGTGCTCTTACTTTACTGTACATATAAGAACAAGTACATGTCCATTAAGAACAAAAGTGGGTGAGGTTTGAGGGCACAGGCATGCAATCCTAGCATTTTGAATGTAGAGGCAGGAGGATAAGGAACTTAAGGTTATTTGTGGCTACATAGCAAGTTTCAGGTTAGCATGGGCTACATGAGACCCTGTTTTAAAAATAGCAACAGTACCACCATCACTGCCGCCACCGCCACCACCACCACCACCGCCACCACCACCACCACCACCATCACCATCATCATCACCACCACCATCACCACCACCACCATCATCATCACCAGCACCATCACCAACATCACCACCACCATCACCACTCCTGCCTTGGCATGTGGGTCCCGGGGATTGAACTTAGGTCCTCAGATTTGGTGGCAAGCACCTTTACTCCTTGAACCATCTCTCTGGTCCCATATGTTTACTAGCTCCCTTTTAAATTTTGAGACAGGTCTCAAGTGGCCCAGGCTGTCTGCAGGCCATTCAGGGGACTCCAGGGATGTACCTTTCATGATTCTTCACCCAGGCTGGGGTGGACTTTTCAGGGATGCAGCTGCTTTTGAGGCATCTCTGTTCTTGGAAGTAACCACTCAGTCGTACGGAATCCCACTAAGATGGGCTTGGTTGTGATCACTTATTTGGTCTCTTGCTGGCATGAATAGGCATTTGCTCATTTTCTCCAGGAAAAGTCATACACAGATATGCACAGAAGGAAACATAACCAAATCCATGGAAGACATTCTGTAGCCATCCCAGCCTCAAGTGACAAAGACCACAGTTTACAAAGTGGATGCAGAAGCCCCGCTTCCCAGTGAAGACTCCCTTTACACACTGGAGATGGCATGTTCAGCCACCTCAGGATCATGTTCTCATGGAAACCCCTGTCTGCTACCCGATTCTGGTCTGAAAAACCATTTTACCCCATGGGCTTGTCATAAGCATCTATGTTGAAATGATGGTGTCTTTCTTTACTTCTATTTTCATAAGTACTGTGGTTGGGTTGTACCTGTGTTATTCTTCAGAGTCCCCCATGGCTCAAGGCTCACTCTCCAGGATGATGCCTCCGAGTAGCTGCTATGGAACCTTTGAGGTGGGATCTAATGGGTGGCCCTTAGGTCACCCATGGGTGTGTCACCAGATTCCACAGGAAGACTGCTTTGAAAGCCTCCTATTCTCTGTCCCTAACTCAAGACAAAATCACTTCCATGTGACTGTTCAATGCTTAACCCTAAATGGGACATCTATATCCCCCACTATAAGACTCAAGGAACATTGCGGACGTCAGGATCAGGGGGGCAAAAAGGATGTAAGAGCTGGAGAAAGGGGTGGAGTGCTGAGGAGCGCCGTCATCTGGGTATGACATGGCCATGAACCCACAGCAGCTCCCTACACAAGCCTTCCACAAGATCGGGCCTCCGAATAATCTGTCACAGGTGGGGGAGGAGCTCCCAAGCCTCCCTCAGGATCTATAGGCAGTTAACAGTTGCTGGGGAAAGGAGAGACATTTTCTTTAGTGATGTAGCCATGGGTAAGGTGCCCACGTCCCTGTAAATAACTCCTCATCCATGCTCCTTTAAGAAGTCCTAATGACACTCATTGGGTCACCCAAAGAAAAGAAAAAGATGTGAGCATAGAGGAGAGGCCAGTTGGGAAGAGGAAGGGGATGAGTGGGGACAAGAGAGGGTGACGGTGGTGAATAGGACCAAAATACAATACATATATATATGAAAACGTGAAACCTGTTATTATGTATAATCAATAGGAACTAATAAGAGAAACTAAGTAGCAAGCAGTTTCTTGCTTCCAATACACATGGCCATTGACGTTGGTCAAGGAAGGACGCTTGCTGTCTCTGCCTGTGTAAAGAATAGAATCCACCGCTAGGTGGAGACACTCCCCTGTGTCTCCCTAAGGGCCAATCCAGCAGCACAGGTCAGGGACCTAAGGGGCCAGCCCTAGGAAGGATAATGCACTTTCGTTCCCAGAATTCCTGCCTCCTTGCAGGCGAGGTCCTTAGTAGCTGAGCCACGGTGAGGTTCAGTTGGGTCTGTTCACCTTTCTGAGGCTGAACTCAGAAAGGCGTAGTCTTTCTTTCTTTCTTTCTTTCTTTCTTTCTTTCTTTCTTTCTTTCTTTCTTTCTTTCTTTCTTTCTTTCTTTCTTTCTTTCCTTCCTCCGTCCCTCCCTCCGTCCCTCCCTCCGTCCCTTCCTCCCTCTCCCTCCCTCCCTC
>CABHPP010145199.1:0-10812 GCA_902168425.1 Peromyscus attwateri
TGATGCCATTATAAACAATACATTTTTAGATTTTCAATTTCCTTTTTTCCATGCTGGTATATAAAAATACAAAGCTATAGTAGCAGTACATTCCTATAATTCCAGCATTGAGGATACTGAGGCAAGAGGATTGAGTTCCAGGCCAGCCTGAGCTACGGAGAAAGTTCAAATCCAGCCTGGGTTGCATAGCAAGAGCTGTATTTCTTTCCATAGAGTGCTCCTAGATCTTAGGAACTTGACAAATTCACACTACTAATTCCAGCAGACTTGATGATAGACCTTTGGGAAGTGTCTGTGTAGACATGCATGCCAGCTGTAACAATAGTAACTGTCCCTTCGTTATCTGTGGTTTTTGCTAGGTATTCTTTTCAAGGGACTTAAGGAAAGACCACGTCTGCCACCAGTAAGAAAGATGACCTTCACTCTATTTAGATTCGTTGTGAGCACACATTAAGTTACTGCACATACTCCATGGACTCCATTTATGATTCTGCTGAACTACACTTTTACTATTTGTGACTGACTCCTACAGCACACTGTTTGGTCTCAGATCTGGAATGTTCTGACTCTTATGTTCCTGCTGAATGAAATACTTCCTCCTGTGGTCTGCTGTTTTAAACTTATGTAAAATGGAGCATTCTGTGGGCTAGACAAAACCAAATGCCAGAGGGAAGAGGGCAAAGCATTTGATTAAAGCGTTAAGACCAGAGACTTGAAGAATATAAAAGACAGAAAGGGGAGTTAATGCTTACGTTAGTTGGGCTTTGGGTCTATTAAAGGAAATGGGATACTTGGCCTTAAGAACTCCCAGAGGTTTCCAAACTGGAAGCATCTGTTGATTTGAGGTTGGGAAAGAAAGGAGCATAAACCGACAGACTGATTATTTGAGACTTCTCCAGCCCACCAGGGGAGGGACCAGCCCTGTTCCATAAGGATCTGTTAGCTCATGGAAACAGAGGTAACACACAGATAAACAAAGAAGGGAAGGTCTTCAGGGTGAGAAAGACCTACACAACCATCTTGTAGTCAGAGGTATGCTATCCCAGTGAATACTTGACTGAATCAATCAAAATGGACTATGGTTTCAAGGTTTTGACTCCTCAGCTAATCACAGACTGTAGCTCTAGACAGAAAAGCCTTCCTCTCGTTTCCCTGTAAAATAAGACACCTGCTCTTTCAGCATGGCTTTCCCACCAACAAATTCAGTGAAGTCTGTCCTTCATCACTGAATCAATAAATGTGTGTGTTCACATTGGGACCAAGCAGGATTTCTCGACTTAAGAATAGGGGCATTTAAAATGGGTCACTGTCCTCCCCTGGCCTGGAGCCTTCTGGAAGAGACAGACAATGGAGTGAGCAGTTATGATGTCATGAAATGCCATGAGGGATAAACAGCAGGGGATTCATAACACAGATTGGAGCGAGCAGTCAAGGAAAGCTTTGCAATGAAGATTCTATGCAAGAAACACACCAAACAAAGAAGTACATTCTAGAACACTAAAAAACCCTTATACTGACGATCTGCGCGAAGGTGGCTGGTCAGTTTCAGAGATGAAAACTTTATTAGCATAGTAAATGTTTTACACAATTTAACTTAAACTTACAGTGGGTTTATCTATTCCCCAGTTTATTTGACTGCTGTCTCAAGGGTTTCTGCTAAGCATAAGCCTTCTTGGTGAGTTCTCCGTTTTCTTTCTTGCTGAAATATCACCCTACATTCATCAACTACATAATTGATGCTATGTTTCTATAAAAAGAGAACAAGAGTGTGGATAGAGGGGCTGGGCAGATGGCCCAGTGGGAGAAGCATTTGTCATGTGTGCCAGAGGCCATGAGTTCAGATCCCCAGAACCCACGCAGGTGCCTGATAGAGTGGTGTGTGCATCTGTAATCACAACACTTTATTATTATTATTATTCAATTTTTTTTCACTTATTTTACATCCCGACAGCAGCTTCCCCTCCTCCCCTCCCATCCCCTTCCCCTACCTCCCCTCTGGCCCCTGCCAAATCAACCCTCCTCCACCTCTGTTAAGAAATGGGCAGGCCTCCCATGGGTGCCAACAAAGCATGGCATATCAAGTTGAGGTAGGACTGAGATCCTCTCCTTATATTTGCCCAGGGAGGGGAGGGGGATAATGAAAGGGATGATTTGAATGGGGGCAGGGGGTGCTGCATTTAGAAGTCAGGTAGAAACCTGATGCAAGGGAACCCACGAATCTACAAGGAGGACCCCAGCTAAGACTCCTAGCAATAGTGGATAGGCAGCCTAAACTGGCCATCTCCTGTAATCAGATTGGTGACTACCCCAATTGTCATCGGAGAGCCTTCATCCAGTACCTGATGGAAACAGATGCAGAGATCCACAGCCAAGCACTGGGCTGAGACCGAGGAATCCTATTGAGAGAGAGGAAGGATTGTATGAATGCGGTGGCGTGGGATGGAGGTAGGGAGGGGTCAAGGTCATCACGAGGGAACCCACAGAAGCAACTGGCCTGCTCATGGGAGCTCATGGACTATGGACCAATGCCTAAGGAATCCGCAGGGACCAGCCTAGGCCCTCTGCATATGTGTGACAGTTGTGTGGCTTGGTCTACCTGTGGGACTCCTGGCTTTGGCTGACTTTCAGGAACCTATGCCTCATACTAGGCTGCCTTGCCCAGCCTTAATACAAGGATAGGAGCTTAATCACAACACTCTTGTTATAATGGAAGACGGGAGAATTACCAAAAGCTCAAGAACCAGCTAGCTTCGCATATGGAGACCCTGTCTCAAACAAGAACAAAGTGGATGATTGAGAACTAACACCAATGCTTGCTCTCTGACCTCCATACTCATGCCATGGTGTACCCATGTCCTACCACCACCACCCACAGAGAGAGAGAAAAAGATGGGGAGCTTCCCCAAAGAGTTCAGGAACCCTGCAGAAAAGGAGGCAGAAAGAATGTAAGAGCCAGAGGGGATGGAGGACACCAAGGAAACAAGGTTCTCTAAGTCAAGATCCATACACATGTGAACTCACAGAGACTCACAGAGGCAGCATGCACAGGACCTACATGGGTCTGCACCAGATGGGATCCTAGAGCTGAAAGAAGTGGACACATGCCCACATCCCTAACTCAGAAGCTGTCTCAAGAAAGACAGACACACAGAAGAGACAGAGACAGAGACAGAGACAGACACACACAGAGAGAAACAATATGGAGAGAATGGAAAAGCAATTGAATAAAGCAACTGAAACTTTTTGAATCACACTGCTTTATCATCTGATACTTTCTCTTGCTCACTCCTAATTTGACAGTAATCTGTTTTAAGCAACTTATCTTCATCCTTTTCTTTTTTATGTCTATAATTCCAGCTCCTGGGGCTCTGTTGCAATCTTCTGGCCTCCAAGACACCTGCACTCACATGAACATTCCTCCACCCCCACCCCCTGCCTGCTCCCACATGCACATAATTAAAAAAGAAAAAATCATTAGACAAATACAGAAACCCACAGCCAGACAACATGCAGAGACTGAGAGACTCTAGAATACTCAGCCCTAAATGTGATATCTCCATCAAATCCCTCCCCCCAGGGCTCAGGGAACCCCACAGAAAAGGAGACAGAAAGAATGTAAGAACCAAAGGGAATGGAGGACACCAAGGAAACAAGGTTCTCTAAGTCAACAGGATCCATACACATGTGAACTCACAGAGACTGAGGCAGCATGCACAGGGCCTACGTGGGTCTGCACCAGATGGGATCCTAGAGCTGAAAGAAGAAGTGGACACACGCCCTCATCCCTAACCCAGAAGCCGTCTCAAGTGTAACCACTTGCAAATGAAAATTTCCTTTCCACCAAGTGAGTCTCGCTGGGGAAACAAAGTACTCTGAAGGGTGGGCTGCATGGCCAGCAGTAGATGGCCAAGAGAAAACGAACTCAATGGTATCACTAGAGGTTCTTTGTCTCATAATGTCATTTCAGGACTTTTTCTTCCTTTACTTTTTAAATTGTATCTTTTTATTTTTTATTATATATATACATTATGGTTCCCAGTTTTGTGTTTTTATGGGATTCCTGAGTGTGCAAGCAAGTGTACCTCTGCACCTCTATCTATTTCTTGTGCCTTTTCTTGGGCTCTTTTCCTTCTGTTTATTGGTTCTGTTCTACTCCAATTTGTGTGTTTTATTTACCCTATTACATTTTATCTTATTTTATTATT
The DNA here is from genome assembly GCA_902168425.1 of Peromyscus attwateri. Lineage (NCBI taxonomy): Eukaryota > Metazoa > Chordata > Mammalia > Rodentia > Cricetidae > Peromyscus > Peromyscus attwateri. The sequence continues at coordinate 4,206 of CABHPP010145199.1, forward strand.
AGCTCTTAGATGCCTGTTTGTTTTCTAAGGAAAGACAGAAAGGGGGTGGATCCAGATGGGACAGGAGATGGGGAGGAACTGGGAGGAGGAAAGGAAGAGGAAACCATAATCAGGATATATTGTATGAAGAAATATAAATTTTCAATTTAAAAAATCATTAGAAAAGCCACAGACATCTGCAGGAGACTAAGCATTGCAGACGTGGAAACTGTCACAAAGAAAAGCAAATGCATAGAGGATAAAGGTAGGGAGCTCATGCTTCAAGCCAAATAGCTCAAATCAGGCTCTACTTTTCAAAGGTGTATATGACAGTCTATTTTCCTAATCCTCAATGAAATGTCAAGAACATCTTTCTCAATGCAAACTGTGGCTAAAGTTTTCCTGCTTGGCCCACAGTCAGGATAAATCTCTTTCACCTGCCAGTCCCACAGCCGCTCAGACCCAACCAAGGAAACACAGAGACTTATATTGCTTACAAACTGTATGGCCGTGGCAGGCTTCTTGCTAACTGTCCTTATATCTCAAGTTATCCATTTCCATAAATCTATATCTTGCCACATGGCTCGTGGCTTACCGGCATCTTCACATGCTGCTTGTCCTGGCGGTTGCTGGCTGGCAGGCTGGCAGGCAGTGACTCCTTCTGCCTTCCTGCTCTTTTAATTCTCTCTGTTAGTCCCGCCTACTTCCTGCCTAGCCACTGGCCAATCAGTGCTTTATTAGCAACACATTTGCCATACAGAACATTCCACAGCAGCAAACACTAGATATCACTGAAGACACTGCTGTTTTTAATGATCTTGCCAACCTCAGTGACAAAGCCTTCTTCCAAATAATGGAGCACTATAAAATATCAGTTGCATATGTCAACAGCTTTCAGTGCTTATCTCAAACAGTTCCTAGTGAGCATATAACAAACAAAATAGTGGCAGGTGTGGGAAGCAGGAGGCCCATTCGGAAAGCACGTGGAGGACCATTCAAAAGCCGCTAGAGCATTGAAAGCAGCCTACTAATAATGAGAACAATGGAGTGGTCACAATAATACCAGTCCAGGAAACCTACCAGATAATAGAAGTGTAGAAGCTGCTCCAAGGCTGGCTGAAAACATGGCTGACAATAATGGGAGAGCCAGTTCTCACCGGGCTGTTGTTGAGACTGCCCTGCTCTATCTCAAGGTCAGAAGATCTTGGCAGTCTGTTGTAGAATATTATTTTAAGATGTGTTACATTTGTTTATGATGTGGAACATTTGTTTAATGATGCAAATATGAATTGCATTCTTTTATACTGCATTTGTTTAACTCTGTGAAGCTCTGTTACTTGGCCTGTCTAAAATGCCTGATGGTCTAATAAAGAGCTGACCGGCCAATAGCCAGGCAGGAGAAAGGATAGGTGGGGCTGGCAGGCAGAGAGAATATATAGAAGGAAAAATCTGGGAGGAAAAAAAGGAACAAGAGAACAAGGAGAGGAAGATGCAAGGGGCCAGCCACCCAACCACCCAGCCAGCCACGGAGTAAGAGTGAAAGTAAGATACACAGAAGTAAGAAAAGGAAAAGGCCCAGAGGCAAAAGGTAGGTGGGATAATTTAAGTTAAGAAAAACTGGCAAGAAACAAGCCAAGCTAAGGCCAGGCATTTATAAGTAAGAATAAGCTTGCATGTGTATTTTTTTCAGAGCTGGGTGATGGGCTCCCCAAAAGAGCAAAAGCAACCAACAATAACAGTAACTCCCAGAGAGGATGAACACACCGAAATAGGATTCCATATTTTGGTAGAGTAAGCTATGCTTAAGACAAATGTGGTAAAATTGCGTGAGCAGCCACCAAACATGGGGATAAATAGAAAGAGGTAGGTGGAACTCTTGACTAAACAATATAGAGATTGAATACACAGAAAGCATACATATAACAAAGCTTATTTACACTGTCCAATATTTAAGAATAAAAGGTACAAGCTGGGAAGATGGCTGAGTTGGCAAAGTGCTCGTGGAGCAAGCACAAGGACCACACCCATATAAAATGCCAGGTTGGGGGTACATGCCAGTAATCACAGAGCTGGGGAGATAGAGGTAAGAGGATCCCTGGAGTTTGCTGGCTAGCCAATCCAGCCGAGTCAGGGAACTCCTCCCGGTCCAGGGACAGACCCTGTCTCACAATTAAGGTAAAGGCCAGTTAGATGGTCCGGTAGATAAGAGCACCTTCTGGACTTGCTGCCAGGCCTGATAACCTGAATTCCAGCCCCATAACTTACGTGGTCAGAGGAGAGAACCAGGGCCCGCACACTGTCATTTGACTTCCACACAGGCACCGCAGTACATGAGCCCACATGTCCCCCTCTGAGCCCTGCCAATTTTCCAACCTGACACTAAATCAATGCCTTGTCCCTGGGCCAGCTTTGGTTTTTTTTCTCTGACCCTTAGATGAAGCGCCATCTAGTCCCAGACACCTCCCCAGGGCAGCCAGAAAAGCCTTGCTTGGCCCAGCTCTGTAATGACTTAACTTCAGAGCTGTTCCAGCCACCAGGGCCTGCCAGTCAGGAACATGACTCTTCTGGCAGCCTCTGCACAGAGCTCATAAGAGCATAACAGGAGGGAACAGCCCTGCCTTGCAGCTGTGACACGATGGGCCAAAATAGGCATTAATGTCGCGTGTGAGAGAAACAGCGGAAGGGACAGAGAGGATTTGTCTCATATTAGAGCTGAAGCTGCGTTCTACAAGTCGGGTCAGATTTCTTGATCTCTTTCATGGGGAAAGTCTAGTGCTTACAGAATCCAGTGCTGTGGCTTAGAAGGGAGGGGGTGTGCCACCAAGGGATAATTGAATTAAATAAATATTCAAGAGTGCTTCCTTCCAGACTCACTCGGTTTAACACGGCCAGCCCAACCATGCAGTCCTGCATGCAGCTGCTCCTGGAGAAATGAACGGCTAATTTCAACAGGGCTGCTGAATAATGAAGACTTAAAAGGCAAAATCTGAATGGGATCTGATCCCTTGCCTCCATCGTTAGAAAACATACAGCTGTACATCAAAGCCAGAATGGCTTCCTCCCTCATTAGAGCTGAGGGAGGCTCAAGACACCGGGGCTCTTCAAGGTACAACTGGGACTCTCTTAAGGCAGTGATTGTTTGGAAGCTGGTAAGGCTGAGGAGAGGAGAAAAACCACCTGCCATGTTGATATTGTGGAGGGCTGGTCACTGCTGGTCACTGCTGTCCACTGCCAGCCCCTGGGTGGCCTTGGATTTACACAGGACTCTTCTTCATAGAGCATGAATGGAGCTGAGACTCTTCCCCTCCTGTTTTCAATATACAATTCATTAGAGAAACAATGCTGATTTGTATTTGAACAGCAGTGGGAGCTTTCCATTGGACTGTGCAATTGTCTAGGTTGGGAGCTAGAAATTTTGACATGTAGGTGCCAAAGGCCGCATTTTCCAATGCCTTCATTATTCGGCTTTTCAATTTGCAATCTCAGTTATTTCAAAACCTGATTTTGATTGTGGCACTAGAGATGAGGTGTGTTATAGCTTTGAGTATCCTGTAAGATGCTGGGCATTTCAGCAAAGGTCTTCAGGCCTTGCATTGAAGAGACCATGGGGCAGGAAGCCGATCTGAGCCTACATGATCTGTTTATACCACATTCCCCTTCTGAGTCATCTGCCATAAACCCTCATGACAAAACTTTTGTGGGGTGCATGTGAGCTGATGAGCGTGGGCACTCGTGTACCACAGGACTCACACGGAGGGCAGAGAGCAGCTTTAGAGTCAGTTCTGGCTGTGGGGTGCATGTGAGTTGATGAGCGTGGGCACTCGTGCACCACAGGACTCACACGGAGGGCAGAGAGCAGCTTTAGAGTCAGTTCTGGCCTCCACTTGTTGAGGCAGGGCTTCTTTTGTTGTTTTGGCTGTCTCACCTCCCTCTATATAGCCCACTTTCTGGTAACATTTCTACCTCTTATCTCACCATAGAAATGCTGGGATTACAGATGTGTGACACTGCAGCTGGCCTTTCAGATAGGGTCCAGAGACTCAAACTCAGGTTGTCAGGTGCGTGTGCCTAGCATTTCTTCCCACTAAGTGTCTTCTCATCCCCATAAACTCTCATTTTTAAATCCTGATTTTCTTCTGAACCAGTTGGCCATGGTCCCTGTTTTTATCGACCTCTCTCCCTTGACAGGATACTCCAAATTAGATCCAAGGAGAGCCTGAAAGTGAGCTCCAGACAAGACATTTACAAGGCAGACACTGGTGGGCCTGGTTCCTTCCAGGTACCAATTGCCACACAGGCAATTTAGGTAAATTGTCATGACTTGAACTGCAGAGTGTAAATTATGGTGAAATGATTAAAAAGGAAACTTTCTTAAATGAATGTTATTAATTCTTAAAGCATTGCTATCCAATTCTACCAAAGCATCGCTCAATCACAGTCCTGTTTATTTCCATATCCCAGTCTGCTTAACATTAGACTATGATCAACAGAATGACTTTAGACACTTGACCTACAGAGAAACAGTCAAGAGAAGGCATGCAGAGGATAACATGTCATGCAAATATCACTTAAAATAGTAGCTCATGCCCCTCTAGAAAGAAGGTAGAAAGAATTCAGAATAGAAGCAAAGATCAAGAAGACTGCATTCATTTAGAGGCCAAGAGGGAGATGGTTTGGGGGGAAGATCACGTGATATCACTTGCCCTAATCATCAGAGGACACAACTGACAGCCACCACAAAGAACAAGACTACACGAACTAGAGAGATGTCTCAATGGTTAAGAGCTTTTGTTACTCTTGCAGAGGACCTGAGTTTGGTTCTCAGCACCCACAAAGCAGCTCACAACCATCTTTAGTTTCAGTTTAGGGGATCTCATGACCTCTTCTGACTTCCACAGGATGCACACAGAGCACACACACAGAGCACACACACACACACACACACACACACACACACACACACACACATATATATATGCAGGCAAACACTCACACACATAAAATAAAAACAAAAGTATGTTTGTTTTTTTTAAAAAAAAAAAAAAGAGAGAATGCATTCAGAAGACCTGGGACATCAATTTGGAGTCTGGAGCAACATGATGTAAGTCATTGCGACTGAAAGGACTTGCAGAGCATCTACTGGTAAGATGACTCTGGTACCATAGCTCTTCACTTCTCAGCCTAATCTGCCTCTTCAGCTTATATGCAACCTGGCCCCTGGAAAGGTTATCTTAAACGTGGGATTCTATAATTGCTTCTTTGGTGTATATGTGTATCTTTCTGTTTTTATTAGTACATATTAATTACACAAAACAATGGGTTTATTATATTTTTACAATGCATATAATGTACTTTGAGCACATTCATTATTCCATTTAAAAAGCCATTTCTTTTTTTAAAGATTTATTTATTATGTATACAGAGTTCTGTCTGCATATATGCTGAAGAGGGTACCAGATCTCATTACAGATGGTTGTGTGGTTGCTGGGTATTGAACTAAGGACCTCTGGAAGAACAGCCAGTGCTCCTAACTGCTGAGCCATCTCTTCAGCCCCCCAAAACGTCACTTCTTACTGATGGAGTAAGTTCATCAAGAAGCCGCAAAGATCTACTGTATTTGTGCATCAAGCTACCAAATAGACGAGGTAAACACTGCACGGAACTGTGAATAAACCCACGAGGCTAGTCAAAGTAGCTAACATTTTTAGTCTTATTTTTTAATTCCTTTTAAAAACAAAATTCACTTCCCCAAGCGTCTTATTTAGGGTTTCTATTGCTGTGAAGAGACACCATGACATGGCAGCTCTTATAATGGAAAACACTTAACTGAGGTGGTGGCTTGCCATTTCAGAGCTTTAATCCGTTATCATCATGGTGGGGAGCATGGTAGCTGGGAGTGTGGTGGAGTGTGGGCAGACATGGTGCTGGCTACATGATATACAGGCCACAGGAAGTGGTCTGAGACACTGGGTGGTATTTTGAGCATCTATGAGACCTCAAAGCCCGCCTCCACAGTAACACACTTCCTCCAGCAAGATCACACTTCCTAATAATGCCATTCCTTTAGGGGATCATTTTCTTTCAAACCACCAGGTCATATATATTTTTTAATATCAAGAAAATATAGAATTAAGTATAAATATGATTTTAATATCAAGAAAATTTAGAATTAGGTATAATTATGATTCAGTAAATAAAAATCATACTACTAATATTTTACATGTTAACATATGGAACTTTTATGTTATATTTTTAATATTTATATCATACTAAAGCAATTTGCCATGATTAATGGATTTGTACTCATGTTTTTAAACTGACATAGTTAAGCCAATTTCCAAACAGTAATGAAAAGCTTAGGAGAATCTAAGATTTTTGTACATAAGTATGTATGAATATATTATCAATGTTAGCTTTATATTACAAGTCTTAGGAAGGTTTTGCTCCCTTAAAAAATTAAGGACTTCGCTGGGTGGTGGAGGCACATGCCTTTAGTCTCAGCATTTGGGAGGCAGAGGCAGGCAAATCTCTGAGTTGGGTTGGAGGACAGCCTGGTCTACAGAGTGAGTTCCTGGACAGCCAGAACTACACAGAGAAACTCTGTCTAAAAAAAAAAAAAAAAAAAAAA
>CABHPP010145199.1:10912-22797 GCA_902168425.1 Peromyscus attwateri
CCCCCACAGCGACACGCTTCCTCCAACAAGGCCACACCTCCTAATAGTGTCACTCCCTTTGGGGACCATTTTCTTTCAAATCACCACAAAGACTAAGAAAACTGTAAATTTTTTATGATTAGAATTATAATCTACAATATTTAAAGGAGTTTAAATCTATAACTGAGATCAGATATCAATGAAGGACATAAAAGTCATTTTAAATGTATTAGCATGATATGTAACACAGTGTGACATATTTTTTTAAAAAGTCATGATTTTTAAATTTACTCTTTAATATCAGCACTAATATTAGAAAACACATAAGTCACCAGGACACAATCTTTGTTTGCAAGGGAGACGTGAACTGTCTATGTCTTTTTTGAGATTACATACTAAAATGAACTGTTTTCATCATGATAAATACTTCAATAGAGTTTAACCTCCTTCCACAAGTACTGGGCAGGAATGGAGTCTCCTTGGCTGAAGAATGTTCTATTCTGAATGGTGAAGACTGGGGCAATAATCCAGGCTTTTAAGAAAATATACTTTAGCACTATGCTCTAAAGTAAGTCTTTTCTGTCCCATACGTAATGCTGAAATTTGTCTGTTGAGTTTACTATGCCTTCCCTTCTTCCTATTCGGAAAGTAAATACAAGAAACAGAAGTATGGGGGGAAAATAGCTGCATTGTAATAATTACCACAGTAATCATTAGCAAGATTGGGATTGCCCACGAATACCCACTGTTCACAAAGATCCCAACAATCAAGAATTAAAAAGAGTACACTGAAGAAGATTGACTGAGCTCACATTTTCAAAACCGTGATTTGACAGTAATTCTCTTTGAGAGCAGTGGAATACGTACATGCATACTGAGAAGGGGGCACCAGGAAAGCAGCTTCAGATGCTATTGTTTGACTTCTGTGAGTTGTAACAGGATTTGGTCTGTTTGGGATGATCATACTACTGAGATTTTGTTACTGTTTTACATTTATTTGGAGCCAACAAAACCATGAACATAAAGCCAACAGAAAAGCTTACAATAGTCATCTCCGCCTTGCCCCTCTTTCTATTGTATTGTTCCTTTCTGGATTAACAGACATGATTTTCAAGGACAGTGTAATTGTCTCTTAAGTCCTTTATGCTTCCTTGTATGCATGAATCTCAGTGATTTCCTCACGCCCTGCCTGGATGCCACTCCAGCACCTCTTTGGCAGGTCTGCACGACAGTCCTTTTCCACGTTTACCAGAACTCCTTTCCCAAACCACCACCATAATCCCTCTTTATGGCCCATGACCATGCAAAGGACTTCTTGCCATCCCAGGACATGCTTACAAATGGCCTTCTTCAGATAAGATGTCTGTCTTTATCCGGTATCCTGTTTAAATGGAAGAGATAGCCCAATGTGTAATTTCTACGGAACAACTATTATAATCCATCTGTTTTTAGAGACAGATTCCTTTCCTGGAATTAGGCAGGGAATCCTCAAGAGGAGATTAGACTGGATTGTGATCATTTAACATTTTCCTAATTGAATTACCAAAGAAGACTGCCACCGTGAGCCCAGATCTGTTCCTCTAAAGAGGTTCTCAAGGAAAGGGGGTGGGCTTCTGAAAGCTGACCCCTCTGCTTCAAAGCTTCCTTCCCAGTGACTGCATCATTATCACCAATTCTTCTCTTCCCCTCTGTAGTGAACTGTGTGTTTCTGTGAGCAGTCCTTCTTACTACAGAGCTGGCTACATAGGTTGTGGAGACCAGTGTCAAAATGTCTAACCATTCCAACAAGGTGCCTGCAGAAGCCACATGCGGGCTCTTTCAGAGAACAAATCCATGCTACTGTACCAATCGTAACTGATGAAAGAAAGCAGATTCCTGAGCCAGAAGAACCGCTGGCCTCCTGTGACAGGATGCAGAACTCGGTATGAGAATTATTTCATGTAGAAATTGAGAAAACAACTTTTCTCAGGGGCAAGGTGGATGTCAAGTAGGGCTGAGAGGAAAAGAAGCTAAGATGTGAGGTGGGGATAAAGGAAGGAAAAGAGCAAGACTTAGCACAAAGGACTGCAAGCCAGAATAGCAAAGACAGACGACAAAGCCAAGGGGATGTAGGAGAAGAAGTGTCAGATAGGGGAGGGTTCCAGAAATGAGGCTGAGGGTCCATGCTCAGGAATAAGCAATTGATTTTAAATGATATGCTTGGTCAAAAGCATCTTATTGAGGGCTTAGGGAGATGGCTCAATCACTAAATTGCTTGCTATGCAGGTATGAGGGCATGAATTTAATCCCCCCAAATCCACATTTAAAAATCCAGTGAGTCCCAATAATCCCAGTACTGGGGAGGCAGAGACAGGAGGATACCTGGAAATTGCTGTCCAGCTGGTCTAACCAAATTGGTGAGCTCTAGGTTCAGTGAGAGACCCTGTCTCCAAAAAAAAAAAAAAAAGTAGAAAGTGATGGAAGAATGTAACACAAATCTTAAAAGGTCTTATTAATAAAAACAAACCCGGGAGCCAGGTATTGGGGTAAATTCTGAAAGATCAGAGAGACAGACCAAGCCACAGCTAACCTCACCTCGCTAACTTCTCAGTCGATCCTGTTTCCTCAACCTGGAAGCCTCTGAGTCCTCACCCAAATGGATCTCAGCTGAACTGCTGCTAAAAGCCTAAAAGCTTAAAGGGCTCTAGTTCCTGGTTTTTCATGCCTTATATACCTTTCTGCTTCCTGCCATCACTTCCTGGGATTAAAGGCGTGAGTCACCATGCCTGACTGTTTCCAGTGTGGCCTTGAAATCACAGAGATCTGGATGGATTTCTGCCTCCAGAATGCTAGGATTAAAGGTGTATGTGACACCATTTTCTGGCCTCTATGTTTATCTAGTGGCTGTTCTGTTCTCTGACCCCCAGATAAGTTTATTAGGGTGCACAATATATTGGGGGACACAATATTACCACAGAAGAATAAACTCAACAATTGATTGACTTCTAGCTTTGACATGCATGTGCACATATGTGTACACATACACATAAAATGCATAATTGGGTGAAGAGTTTTTTTTCAGTTCATGTGTAATTCACATATAAGTCTTTAATTGTGAAACTAACCAATAAAAACAAATTTACCAAATTCTTTAGGAGAATAAATACATATACTACACATGGACTTCTGGTTTTCAAATAGTGCAAAAATATATCTTGATGGAAAAATTCCCCAGAGCAAAACTCAATTAAGTTAAAGCTATAAGATACATCCCAGGATCATGAAGTGCCCTGAAATAATCATGAGAAATTTAATGATCAATTAAATTATCTCATTGAGCTATCCATAAATTAACTCAATTTGTGAACTAAATGAATTTATTGATGAATGAGTATATGAACATACCGGTTAATCCAAATGTACAGAATACTAAATTAGTGTTCCATTAAGCAAACTAAATTTAATAATCTGTCATAGGTGATCCAACAAATATTTATTGAGCAAATGCACAAATGGGAAAAATGCAAGCAGATTCTTTACTAACCCTCATACTTGAGGATGGCGAGGCATAGAGCACGACAGAAGGATTGTAAGGTTGAATCAACAGAAGACAGACCCAAGGAGCTACAGTTTTCCAACCTGAAACTTAATGGCTTTTCCCATGAGGTATGCAGAGAAAATACTAATTCAATAGGTTTGCAGGATTAAGCACCAATTTCTCCAACATATCAAGAGATTTAGAACATTTCTACTCATCAGTCACTGCATTTTGTGGAGCATAAGTTCAATTTAAGAAGGAGATGACATTACATGTAACACACAACACCCATGTGAGAGTGTTTTGACTGCATGTATGTATGTGCAGCATGTGCTTGCCTGGTGATCAAGGAGTTCAGAAGAAGGTGTTAGATGCCCTGGAACTAGAGTTAAAAATGGCTGTGGGCCACCACTGGGGTTGGGGGTACTAGACACTGAATCTGGGTCTTCTACAAAGGCAACCAGTGCTCTCAATGCTGAGTCTGTTACAGGAATTTTGTCTGTGTTGTTGTCCAATGTCCAATGGAGTAGAGTGTTGGTTCGAGAGACAGGGTTCACATTCAGTGGCTGGAATGGATCATAGAGTTCTCTGGTGAACTCAGGACAAGGGAAAGAAAAGCCCTGAGAAGAGGAGGAGGCGATGCTAAGGGTTTGCATGACCCTTTTGAGCTGAGAAGTGGACAGTGGTGGTGTGTCATGGTCGCTTTCAGTTATCTCAGATTTTTATCTTTAACATTTATCCCCGAGTTTTACTTTATAATAAACAATAAAAGAAATCACTATATGAATCACTCCAGCTCCAATTATTATTGTTTTTTGAAAATATTTATTTATTTATTTGTTTGTTTGTTTGTTTGTTTATTTATTTATTATGTATGCAGTATTCTGCCTGCACATATGCCTGCACTGCAGGCCACAAGAGAGCACCAGAACACATTATAGATGGTTGTAAGCCAACATGTGGGTGCTGGGAATTGAACCCAGGTCCTCTGGAAGAACAGCCAGTGCTCTTAACCTCTGAGCCATCTCTCCAGCCCCCATTATTGGTTTTTTCTTAAGTGATGTAAAATAGCTTTTAAGATTTCAAAACATGGATGGCAAGATGGACCAGAGAGTGAAGGTGCTTGTCCCCAAAATTGATAGCCTGAGATTGATACTCAGAACCCACAGAATCCACCTACTCTGGAAGGAGAGACCTGGCTCCCACACATTGTCCTCTGATCTCCACACATGCATTTACTTTTGTGATGGTTAATGTTGACTGTCCATTCCATGAGATTTAGAATCACCACAAAAACAAATTTCTGGGCATGCTTGTGTGGGAGTTTATGGATTAGGTTATTGAGGTGGGAAGACCCATCCTAAATACAGGCAGCACCATTCCACATCATTCGCTAGGGTCTTAGACTGAATAAAAAGAAGAATAGGAAGGGGTTGGGGATTTAGCTCAGTGGTAGAGCGCTTGCCTAGCAAGCGCAAGGCCCTGGGTTCGGTCCTCAGGTCTGGGGAAAAAAAAAAAAAAAAAACAACACCGTTTGCCGGGCGTTGGTGGCGCACGCCTTTAATCCCAGCACTTGGGAGGCAGAGCCAGGCGGATCTCTGTGAGTTCGAGGCCAGCCTGGGCTACCAAGTGAGCTCCAGGAGAGGCGCAAAGCTACACAGAGAAACCCTGTCTCAAAAAACCAAAAAAAAAAAAAAAGAAGAATAGGAGCTAAACACTAGCATTTATCTCTCTCTACTTCCTGACTATGATGCAGTGTGACCAGCTGCCTCACGTTCCTGCCACCATGCCTTTACTGTCACGATGGACGATCCCCTCAAATGGTGAGCCCGAATAGACACTTCCTCCTTAGGCTGTTTTTGGCAGGTGACCTATTGCAACCAGAAAAGAAACCAGTTCAGTGCCACATCCTGATTTAGGAAAACAGGCAGACAGACCTGGGTTCATACATGTGGAAATGGCAGCTGTCCAAAAGGATGAGAGGGGATGGAGACAGGGGATAAATAGGTACTTGCATCCAGCCAGTTCCCCCCGTGGAATAGAGCTGTAAACTTTAAACTAAAACAACAAAGCAGGGAGAAACGGAAGAAGACCCAGGCAAGCACCCACTTCTTGACTCAGTAAGCATGTGAGACAGCATACGCATCTACTTTTGAGTCACCGCATTCTTAGCAATTTGTTCCACAGCTGAAGATAACTAATAGAATTTCTCACTCAGATCAGAATCAATCCCAAGACCAGAGACTAGTTAAAAAAAAAAAAATGTGCCTAAGTGACAGCCTCAGTCTTCAGAGTGACCGCTCTGATTCTGAGCTGCTTCTTTGTTTGTGTCCCCTGAGAATTTTCATTGTTTCCTTTAGTAATTAGCAGTGTATTTACGAAAACTGGGGCATGGTAGTGTGGTGATATTTTATTTGTGCTGAAATGTGGTGATATTTTATTTGTATGTTAATAAATAAAGTTTGCCTGGAGATCAGAGGACATAGCCAGCCATAAACAAAAGTCAGGCAGTGGTAGCACATGCCCTTAATCCAATCACTCGGTAGGCAGGGTCTCTGTGTGTTCAAGGACACACTAGGAAACAGCCAAGCATGGTGACACACTCCTTTAATCCCAGTACCAACCATAGAGACCTGGAGGTCTGCACAGACAGGCAGTAACAAGAAAGTGAGGTAGCCAGGCTAAGAGCCAATGAGAGGGCAGAACAGCAAGGCAATAAAAGCCTGGGCAGACAGGAAGTAGCTCTCTCTTGGAAAGCTACATCACTGTGGTGAGCTAAGGTTAGCTGGTGACTCTCACTATTTCCCTGATCTCTACGGCTTTCACCCCTGTATTTGGCTCTGTGTTTATTATTTTATAAGACTGTTTAGAAATTCGTCTACATGGTCATTCTGGCCTGTTGTCCTAGCTTTGGGGAGGCTAAGGCAGGAGTATTGCTGAGAGCCTCTACCACCTGGTGGTTTCCATGTCAAAGTACTTCATATTGCTAGAAATAGAAGTCATGCAAGATTGCAAGTCGGAGTGAAAGCATTATGTTCCTTATTTCATATAATCTGTCCCTAAGAAAACACACCCGTTGATGATTATTTTTCTCCTCTCATAGTGTACATTAGCACTTCCCGACACTATGGAAGCTAGGCAATAGAGATGAAGCTTCTAGGTTTGTCTCAGCTTGCTTGCTCCATGTTTTATGTCTCAAGTAAGTGGTATCTTTACAACAGGTTCTTACCATTAATTTCTGAGGTAGCCAAGAGCAATTGCAATAACCTATAATGTTTGGAGATCGACGGGCCCTCACTGGCCAACAGCTCCAAAAGAACTAATTCATTCCTGGCACTGGGCTTTTTATTTGTTAGCTTCTGGACCCTAGTAGGGGTATTGCAGCCTGGTATTAGGTAAATCCATTTTAACTCATTCTCTCTCTCTCTCTCTCTCTCTCTCTCTCTCTCTCTCTCTCTCTCTCTCTCCATCTCTCCCTCTCCCCCCTCCCCTCCACCCTGCCCTCCCCTCTCCTCACCCCAATTTAACCCTTCATATTCCATTATTCCCTAACTCTCTATATCAGTACATTAAATCTCCCCTGAACTCTGTGAGATACAGTAATGACTGGTCTGACAGGACATGCAACGGTGGCACAAACAACTGACCAAACACTTTCTGATTGGATACTTGACAAAATAAACCCCAGACCTGGCACCGTTGTTAGGACAAAAAATTACGGCTAGACAAGTCATAGGCCCTAGGGCCTACTACTATTAGTTTGCTCAATATATATATATATATATATAGTTAAGGCTATAGTATTAAACCAACTCCTAAAGACTCACCATTCCTTCTACCCAAGGCTCAAGGATTATTTTGGAAGATAGGGCGGAAAGACTGTAAGAGCCAGAGGCAGTGGACTACTACAAGGAACAATGTCTTCTGAACACAGCTGGGTGGCTGCACATATGAACAGTGGTTGTAAGATTATGCACAAATCCTGTGCAAGTCTAAGTCAGACCAAATCTCAGCATGGAGATGGGAGTTTGGGCACACAACCCCACCCCTAGCCATAGAGCTATTGGCAATTGTGAGCTGCTGAGAGGGAGAGTCAGTTTTCTTTAATGCTGTAACTCCTGGTGAGTCAGCCATGCTCCAGTGGAAGAGTGTACATCTAAGAATATTTTTCATGTCCTTGTAAATGTCTGCCATATGTATGCTGGTACCCACAGAGGTCAGAATAGGGTGACAGGTCCACTGGAGCTGGCATTTATAGGTGGCTGTGAACTGCCTGATAAGAGTGTTAGAAACTGAACTTGTGTCCTCTGGAAGAGCAGCAAGTGCTCTTAACTACTGAGCTGTTTTTCTAATTATCTTCCAGGGTTCTCTTCCACTAATCCCTTGTCCAGGAGGCACTAACAGGTTCTTTGTTTTTCAATTTTCATACCAGCCTCTTCCTCACTGATGCTGTTGCTGACATCCTGGTCCCAGTTGTCTAGATCTCATGTCCAGACACCACACTATTTTATCTTTGGTGCCCTTTCTTACATTCTCATCTGCTCTCCATACTACTTCCTGCTAGATTGGTTTTTGTTTTGTTTTGGTTTGGTTTGGTTTTGGTTTTGGTTTGTTTTTTGGGGTTTTTTTGACTTTGGGAATTTAAACATCTAGATCAAACACAGCTTTCTCCAGGCATCTTTGACTTGATCATGCTAAAGACATCTCATTACCTTCTGAACCTAAACAGCACAGTGACCCTCTGCTCTGATTGTAAGTAAGGCTCTGTCCCTCTCTTTACTCTGTGTCTTTGCCCCATGTGGGGCTTCCTGTGTAGTGAATGCTCAATATTAGAATGTGATAGAAGTTTGTAACTGGGATTGAAAGCTGCCTGGTCTTCCATTTAGGAAATGTAAGATTGGACCCAGGGGATTAGTCCCAAGGAGGCGATGCTGAAATATGCAAAAATTATCAGGGTTTCTTATCCCCTTAAGACTAAACTCCAGGATCTACTAGACGGTGGATGCAAGTCTAACCTCAGGCCTTAACTACCTTCACTTCAGATCCAGCTTTGCTCCAAACCTGGGGACATCTGGATTATGCCTGGTGATACCTTTAAACTTTTTCCCAACATGGAGTGTCCCCCCGCAAGCCCTTGATGATGCATTCACTCATTCCATGGCATTTTCCCCTCTTCCCACCCCAGCCATCTCCTAAAACAGTAACCTGATCAGAAGAATTTTCCCCCTTCCTTTTTAAGCAAACTATCTGCAATGGCCTTTTCCTTGTCCAACAAAGTCTTGTCTCAACATTTTCAACTTTTTGCAGTGGCAGTGTTGAAAAGAGACCCCAGAAGCTTGTACATGGTGGGGAGCTGCATCCCTAGACTGCTCTCAGCTTTAAGACTGACTGGGATGGTATCTTTAAAATTTTCTCTGACTGACAGTCCCCTTCCTCAGTAATAACATCATTTGTGATCCTGCACAAAGTGATGTGACTCAGTTCCCATTTATATTTAATACAGAGTATGGCCATGGTAACAAATGCCATTATTAACTTTCTATGTGCCAGACAGTGTGGTAAAAAATCTTACCTGTATTAACTCACTAACTCTCACAGCAAGCCTTTGAAATGAGGAAACTAAGAAATGGGGTAGTTTGTTTAAGAGCACAAAGCAAGTAAGTGATGGAAGCAGAATTTGAAATCACAGTGTTTGACTCCACAGCCTAGATGCTTAACTTCTTGAACTGCGACAGACACACACACCCATGTGGGTTCATGCAACTGAATGTGGGAGCTGTGAAAAGTCTGGCAGCAGTAAAATTGTGTGAATGTGCAATGAAACCAAATCAGTTCAAAATCAAATGTATAATGAACCCATGATGTCGCCGGCAGCACTTACCTATGTTGCCTTACATGATTTCACCGCACCCTTGACTCTGACCACAGAACCTATGCGTTTTCACTGTGCATGCTGCCACACAATA
Organism: Peromyscus attwateri; assembly: GCA_902168425.1. Classification (NCBI taxonomy): domain Eukaryota; kingdom Metazoa; phylum Chordata; class Mammalia; order Rodentia; family Cricetidae; genus Peromyscus; species Peromyscus attwateri. The sequence goes on from CABHPP010145199.1 coordinate 20,375, forward strand.
TAGCAACAACCAGCACTATCCAAAATGCCTTGACTGAAATTTAAGACTGTTGCCTATTACGAACTGTAGGGTTTTTACTATACAAACCAAGTTTTCCATTCTTACAGAAACGTGATTTAAATACAGAAAACAAAAACTGGTAATATTTTCCTATCCTCACTCCATCTTTGGACTAAATTGTATTCACCAAACAAGAATACTCACCTAATTAGTATGCAAGTTTGCATTTGTCCTTATTAATGGGTAAAATTATATATATATATATGAATTGTATTAAAAATGAATTCCTCTGGGCAGTGGTGGCACATGTCTTTAATCCCAGCACTTGGGAGGCAGAGCCAAATGGATCTCTGTGAGTTCAAGGCCAGCCTGGTCTACCAAGTGAGCTCCAGGACAGGCACCAAAACTACACAGAGAAACCCTGTCTCGAAATAAAATAAATAAATAAATAAATAAGTAAGTAAAAATAATTTCTTTGTGATTTAAAACCCATAAATGTTTTACTTGAATGTTTATTTTACATGCCTTTGTATGCAGAGACACATGAAAATATCTCAGGTGAAAGGGGTCTTGAGTAGAAAAGTTTTAAGAAGCTTGGTAATTTACTGCCTCCCAGTAAAGGCTGGTTAAACAACATACAAAGAGGTTCTCCAAAGGGCTAGGAAGTCATCAGCCACTCTTTTCCAGGTGACGTCATTGTTCACAGAGTTCACTCTTTCCATCTACGCTCTCAGAGAGGATTTTCATATGCTTTAATTCCCTTAGGTAAAAAAGCAGAAGAGTGACCAACTTCAGACTAAAGCAGTACCATGAGTTCCTGATGACCTAGCTGAGGATCAAACACTGAACAAAGAAGCTCTTTCCTCCAAGCCAAATAAACCAGAGTTTTATTTTTGCTTGCTGGAGTTATTACAATATACCTTGCAGAAATCCTAGCTGGCATCAAGGTTGGATGGACTTTTTAGGTTACTTATTCCAACTCCTTAGTTTAATGGCAAGGAAGTTGAGACCCAGAGCAGTGACATACTAAACTGGTCCGCTAGTCATACAGCTAATTAGTAATTCTCAGACCAAAATACAAATGAGGAAAAAATATCCAAAAAAACTATCGCTATTCATTTTTCTCCAGTGGAAAATTTCATTTCTGACATTTCCCCCCATTCTTTAAAAAATAAAAATAAATAGCTTACTCTGAAGGAGTTTTAAGCAGGAGTCACTTATCCTTGACCTAACATGATTACCTATGGCTTCTACTTCCAAGTTGGCTTAGAGTCCAAGGATCTGTGGTGGTTCTCTGGCTTTTCACTAGATGAATGTTCTTCTGTCTCACAAAGAAAGGACTACTTGGCATTCCTAACCAGCAGCTTTACCAGAAGGGGAAAATGTACTTCAGCCAAAGTGCTAAAATATAATGTAACTAAGCATCAACCAAGCCCTACCAGACTCTAGTTTCTTCTTAGATAAGTAAAATAGCCACATTGGTACTCTCCATTCTTAATATGTCCAATTGTCAAGCTGTGTGAGAAATACCAACTTCTCTAGATAAAGACATAAAAACACATTTTAGGAATTTGGAGCCTCCCAGACTGTGAGATTTCTGTTTAATATATTAGTTTGGGAAAATACAAGTTGGTACATTGAGCATTGTATGTGGGTTAGAGAAATAAATGTAAAACAAAGTTGGACTAATTTTGAAAGACTAGCTGTCTTAGCTCAGGCTTCTACATGAAATGCCCATCTGGGTGGCTCAAACATCAAATGCCATGGAGCCAAAGGTACAGGTGATTGTGACCAGCCTAACGTGGGTGCTGGGAACCAGATGCAGGTTCTTTGTCAGAGCATCAAGCATCATCAACCCCTGAGCCATCTCTCCAGCTTCAACACTCATGTTCTTAAGAAGAGAATCCAGAAGGACACATGGGATTACATTTCCCAAGCATACATAACACCAACTAAGGATTGGAATACTCTCTTTGGCTCAACGCCCCCACCATCCAGGTTTGGTGCAGTTCACAAAATACTAGAATACAGTTCAGCCAAGTTCTGGGTCACTTTTTCATGAGGATCATCTTCCTCTGGTTTCCAAAAATAACATGATCATCATTTTTGCTTGAGATCTTATCAGAATATCCCCTTGTATCTGTACGTATAGTAGGTGCCTCATAATTCTCCATGGTTACTAATGAACTAGTGCCACATTTTAAAGGTATTTGTTAAAGAGCCCCTTCAGCTTAATACCAAAGATTTTGTTGGTCAGGTTTTTCCTGAGAAATGCAACCAACTGGGGAGATATATGGGTGGATGGATGGATGAATGGATGGATGGGTGGATGAAAAGATAGAGAGGTGATAGGTAGATAAATATTGATAGATGATAGATAGATAGATAGATAGATAGATAGATAGATAGATAGATAGATAGAT
>CABHPP010145199.1:27202-40743 GCA_902168425.1 Peromyscus attwateri
AGAGAGAGAGAGAGAGAGAGAGAGAGAGAGAGAGAGAGAGAGAGAGAGAGAGACAGAGAGAGAGAGACAGAGAGAGAGACAGAGAGAGACAGAGACAGAGACAGACAGACAGAGACAGACAGACAGAGACAGAGACAGAGGAGAAGCTGTGATTAAGGGTAGGGGATGGAGTGAGAATTGCTGAGATGAGCCATAGGTACTGAGAGAGACTAGAGGCCAAGCACGTGCTTTTCGTATGCTAATGGACACCACAGTTAGTCTTTGGTTCTTTGGGATCTAGCAACAAATTGTGACATTTCCTGTTTTTCCACCAGACAGCACAGCGACTCCCACTTAGGAGATGCTCAGCTACTAATACTTGTTAGTTGAGTGAGTGGATGGATAGGAACGTATTTAAAGGTATTTGCTGACAAGGATTCAAGAGGTCATCAGTCTCAATTAATTGCCATTCAACACCAGCAATTGCGGCTGGATGTTCAGTTCTTATTCTGTTCTCAACTGGTAGGCAGATATGCACAGCCATCTCCTATGAGAGTAATGCTCTCGTGCAGTTGCTGTTTGAAAACAAAGCAAGGAATTTTCTCAGTAGTGTGTGGCACAGGTTAGAGTTTTGTGCTATAATAGAATGCTAACATAGAATGCTGGGGTCTCAGAAGGGACACAACCAATGTCCCTATCAGAACTGTCTCTAGAGCCCAAATCAAAACTGTAAACACTGTCTAGGAAGACATTTCAAGTTGTCTCACCATCTTGCATATTTAAATATATATTAGGGTGCTGATATGACTAAGGATCGAAAAATATTTTTTTGGTATTGATAGAAAAATAGAATGTAAAAATAGGACGAGGCATTGATCTTTTGGGGAGAACAAAAAAATATACTAAACCTTTTTCTTAGTAAATTTAGCAAAGATATTATAGTGTAGGAAAGCTCAGTTCACATTTTCTTGTCACCTCAGTCTTTTCCATTTTGGGTCAAAACCTAAAGAAAGACGGGAGGAAGGAAGGAAGGTCTGAGGTAATTACAGTCTAACCAAGAGCAAAAAAACGGGCCCCAGATCTCACAAGGAAGCTTGACTCAAAGAGGAAGAACGCCGTTGGCTTAAAACCGAAGCAGCAGAGTTGAACTGACTGGCCCTCCGTCAGAGCAGGTGCAGGCACTCTGGCCTCTGCTGACAGGCCACATGCAGGAGAGGGAACAAAAAGCAGAGAAGTACTGGGCGCTAAGAGGCTTTCAGAGGCGCCTGTTGCTAGGGAACCACTTCCTCTGAGTGCACACGCAGCTAACTCGGGCTATTCAGAAGTCCCTAGAACAATCTTTCCTGGGCTTCACCAAGGGTGGGAGGGGGAAAGAAGCCCCTCTTTAAAGCTCACACATCATGGTTACACCAAGCCAAGCTTGGCTTTTCCAGCAGATGCCAAAGAGTTAAGAATGCTGGGAGGCAACGAGAAAGAAATGGATGTCTTCTTTTTATGAAGTCAGGGGACGGGCCAGGCTCTGCCCTTACCTATCTGAGTGTGCCAGTTGCAAACTGTGACACATCCTTACACAATTTTATTACCAACTCCTTGAGACGACAATGTTTTCTTCATCTTTAGATCCCCACAACTCCAACACAGTTCTTATAGATAGCTGCTCAAGTTCCTTGATTTCCACCTCCATTCCATGAAGATGTGGTAGGACTTGCTCAGGTCTGAGTGGGGTGCTGACACAGAGATAAAAATACAAAGAAAGAACCTTTCCTTCAAGATGTCTCTAGGTCTATTGCGAAAAGCTGTCCTCAGAGCATCTGAAGTCATTCCCTCCTTCAGGACAGCTGTGACCGTACAAGAGAAGCCCTCAAGGTTGTCTCCTCAGGGCTGTCTCCTTAAGGCTGTCTCCTCAAGGCTGTCTCTCTGAAGGTCCTTCATAGAGGGACAGGGTTGGGGAACATTAGACCCTCACCTGAGATTCTGCCCTCCTCCTTGCTACACACCCCCATCCAACTGCACATGATAGCCTGAGTGTGTGGGAGAGTCCCTCTATACAACTATGGGGAAATCATCATCCATGCAGGGATGAGACCTTGCGGTGATACAGCTGCTTTGGGGTTACCCATTCTCCTATAAATAACCCCTTACACATGCAAGTAAGCCCAACTAGTTCATTGGTTTGCTAAGCAGGACTTTGGCGGGTAGAATCATTACTCTGGTCTGCATTGGTGCCTTGTCTGGGTTGAGTAAACATTTGTTCCCATCTCCACAGGAGGAGTACATACAACAAGGTCTTGTAGAAGATGCACAGTTAGGATAGGTTTTGCTACAAATAGTAATAACAAGTAATGGAGGTGTAAATGAGATGATCAATTTCAGTTTGGGGCTCCTACATAAAGATAATCCTGCAGAAAGACAGACAGTACCTGGTGTTGTTACAGCTTTCTGGTTACAAGAAAGGCAGATTTCTATACTTTTTCTCTACCATTTTCAATACATGGGTTCATCTTTGAGGTTCCCCATGTGGTCCCACCTGGCTAACAGAAAAGAAAACAAACATATGTCCCCCGGAGGGAACATTCCAGAACCTTCACTGTAGTCAATGCTGTATTCAAAGTTGACTGTGCTGGGAGCTAAAGTTATGAAGGTGAGCGTGCTGGGAGCATATTTATTTCCTCCACTGTGCAAAGCTGGGCCTCTTTTATTGTGTGTGTTCTACAGTTAATGTTACCGCCCCAAAATTAGACCTTCCTTTTTCACTTAATGTGAAGTGTGCTTTTTTTTTCATTTTGTTATATCACTATATATTTAAGAATTATATATGCTCAAAGGAAAAATGAAAATGGTATTAAAAAACAAATAAGCCACATTCCCTTGCTCATTGTGCATCATTCAAAATTCAGAAAAGTTTGGCTGTTAAGGGGTCTGGACATTAAAGAAAATGTCTGGCATTCATGATGCATGGCAGAGCTTTCCAGTATGTGAGAATCCAGGTACCAAGGCAATTTTGTTCTTAATAGCCAGCATTTATTGGCTGCATCCCTGTGCTCTCTACTGGGTGCATCCCTGTGCTCTCTACTGGGTGCATCCCTGTGTTCTCTACTGGGTGCATCCCTGTGCTCTCTACTGGCTGCATCCCTGTGCTCTCTACTGGGTGCATCCCTGTGTTCTCTACTGGCTGCATCCCTGTGCTCTCTATATCTATTTCTTGCACTTGCTGATATCACCTCCAAACTAAAGAAGCCATATTGGAATCCCTGTCTCAGGATCTTCTTACAGAGAAGCAGATGAAGACACATCTTGACATCTTGAGCTTATGCACCATTAGCCTGCCCTCTTCGATGACGGTGAGGAGGAATGTAGTTTTATAGCTGAGACTATCACTGCTACAACAGTATCAGGATTCTACTGCTAACGAAGAAAATATGAATAACTGGCCCATCTCTGACATAGGAGATGGAACATATCCATATTCATATACTTCTGGAAGATATGGGCCATAAGAAAGGTATTATAGGGATTACTTCTTGGTTTATACTCCATTATCTCAATGACACCAAAGAATCTGACTTGGGCCCTCCTGTCTAAGTGTAAGATTTTGATGGCTAAGGACATAGCAATGTGTTTTATAAGAACAGATCAAGCCTGGACCCACAAAGGTCAGCGAGCAGACTTAAGATGACTTGAGTACGGAAGAACAATACCTAGCATGACAGCAGGACTGGACAGCTGGGACCGAGGACACAGCTCAATGGCCAGAGAGGGTGCTTGCCTAGTGTGTTTGATCCCTAGCTCCACTATTTGAAAATGAACTCTGGAAGGTTGGGAATCCTTATGAGAAATACTACAAAGTCACTCACTGTGGCTGGAACGGAGGTTAAGGGTAAAGAAAGACTTCACCATGACCTTGGAGTTTGAAGCCAGGATCCATGCTAGCACCATGAACAGAAGTTTTATAGTCAGAGAGAAAAAGGGATGTCTGTCAGCTGACTTTGCTCCTACCAGAGGTGAATACTATGTCCTGATAAAGTCAGAGTTCAACACCTACTCAAGTTCACCAAAGCTAAGTGGAACAGCAATGACTCACCTCCACACTTTATCTTCAGCAAAGTGTGACTTTGTATGTACAGGGAAAATTCCAAGAACTCACTGGACCTCATCGTTCCCTTTTCATGGAGAAGGTGGGGAGTTAGGCTTTCTAAGTAGCACCAGACCTAACGGCGGCTCTGCTGATGACATTACTAAATCAGAGGAATGTAAAACTAACCTTCTTGACACAGCACTGACGAGAAACTATCAAATCTGTCTAGAATACATACTGATTTGGAAAAGTTCTTAGAAGATAAGATGTAAAATGGCAACCCAGTGGTGGTGGTGGTGGCTCACACCTTTAGTCCCAGCACTGGTGAAGCAGAGGCTGTGTGTTTGAGACCAGCCCGGTCTACAAAGCAAGTTTCAGAACAGCTAGGGCTGTTACACAGAGAAACCCTGTCTCAAAAAACAAAATAAAACAAAGGCTTTGGACTTCACTAGGCCTTGGTTGAGCCCTTAGTTTCAGCCTCTTCCTGCTATGTGACCTTGGAGAGAAAGACTGTTAAAGATTGAGTTTTCTGCAAAGGAGAAAAAAAAAACAACAACAACAACAAAAAAAAAACAACCCTGACTGCATAGGGTTAATAAGAGGGTTAGACAGCACTTTGCCAAAAACTCTCAGCAAGGTGCCTCCCACATTCTAAGTATTAAGGAATGCTTAGCTATTGTTGTATGGAGGCTGGCTTGAGCACCAGATGTCTTGTGTACATTGTGTATCCATCTACAAGGTGCCAGGCACACAGCCAGATGGGAAACTTCTCCTGAGGTGATTTTACCTCGTCAACTATTCCAAGAAAGAACAGAAGTAAGCAACTATGACTGCAGTCCTTTAAGGAGTACACACTAGCCTCTCACCTCCCTAGAGAAGCCCAGGTTCCAAGCTAACTGATGTCAGCTACCATGTCATCATGAGAGAACCAGTTACTGCCAACTGTCCAGCCACACTGCCCAGAACGTGATTGCAATTCTTAGTGGTATCTTCAGAGTTGTGAAATCTTTCATAATCTCCCAAAACTGAAATCACGGAAACTTCGCATAGGACAGTGTTAGCCGCTTGTGGCAAGTAACTGCAGGAAGCTCAGCCTTGGGTAAGCACTCACAAACTTGGTGCTAGCATTTCCTCTCCCGTTTCCATAGCAACATCCCCACACTATCTTCTCAGAACCTCAGATACCAGACCAAGCAGAAACTTCCACGGCAGGGTCTGAAACACACAACACAGTCCATGAGATGTGTGGCCTCTTGCCTGAAAATGACAAGGTTTCTCATTTGTGTCTCTCCCCCAGCTCTTCTTATTTCCTCTCACGTCTTAAATCCCTAAGCCTGGAGTTTAGGCTTCAAATGCCCTCAGGGGCCTAGCAGGGTAGGGAGGGACAACCAGGGATACAGCCAAGCTGATGTTTTCATTATTAGGAACACAGGCCTGTTTTGGAGACTTCTTACAATTTCTGTGGAAACCAAAGCCTGGAAACTGAACCTTTTTTTTTTTTTTCCATGAAATTTACAAGTTTTTAAATGTTGGGAACAATTTTTTTTTTTAAGACTACAAACAAAACAAAAATCTTCTATTAAATGAGTGTGCTGTGTTTCAAGTGTCAGTCAGCTTAGTTAGGATCTCCTTTTGGGATTTCAGAATTATTTACTGTTTCCTGCGTGGCTATGAGGAACATAAACATTGCATTTCCCCTAGCTACCAATTACGGCCAGAATCTGTTAATTTGCTAACAGGAAAACATTATTTCAGAGAGAGCTTTATTACTCTGCTGTGTTCCATGTTCTCTTTCAACATTTGTACTGAGGGATAAGAAGCCAGAGGTGTTCTTACCCAAGCTGATTTTTATTTCTCCACAAGTTTACACAAAGCCAATCAGCAACTGAGATGAGTACTAGCGTACATATTTAGTTAGAATCCAAATACCATGATTCCAATTTATCTAAACTCAAACCAAGCACATTCAAATTGAGTCAAAATATGGCAATAGACATGCTTCAAGACAGTGAAATTAAAGAGGATAAACATCATTTCTTTTTACCTATCATTAAACACCTAAGGGACCGATCAGTTAGAACACTACAAGCAGAAAAGGCCATCAAGAATGAAAATTTGAGGTGTGCTACGATGTTGACCAATCAGGTATGACTACTCTAAAGAATACACTTTAACTTACATTTACTCATATTACACTTTTAAATTTTTTATTATTATAAGTAGTTATTAGGTCTCAAAGAAACCCAGGACAAGTCTCATTCAGTATCTGTGGCTCCTCCCAGCGCTTCTCACTCCACCCCCTACCCAAAACCTCTCCCTCCCAGGGGCGGGGCTTCCCTTCCCTCCCCCCAGCCTGATGCCTATAAAGCTCAGACAAACAAGTTTTTCAGGGATTTTTTGGCATCTCTTTTATTTAAACTTTAAACGTTAAAAGAGCTTGTCCTGCAATGACTGCACTCAGTAATCAACCACCTGTGTATCATGGTAAAAGGTATATGAAAAATAAAAAGTGTTTCACATTTCTGTCTTCCTCACTACGCTATTGTTATACTTTCAACATCAATCAATGAGGTTCTGGTAAGCTGGTAAAGCATTGCATACTATTACCAGTCACAAGGTCAAGATTTTAAATTTCCTTTGGTTGTCTTCTACTAATAGACTTTTTTTTTTTTTTTTTGGTTTTTCGAGACAGGGTTTCTCTGTGTAGCTTTGGGGCTTTCCTGGAACTCACTTGGTAGCCCAGGCTGCCCTTGAACTCACAGAGATCCACCTGCCTCTGCCTCCTGAGTGCTGGGATTAAAGGTGTGCGCCACTACCGCCCGGCCTAAGAATAGACTTAAAAGTGCTTGTCACTATGCTAAAACCATCTCTGCCCACTCTATATATCCAATGCTCTGGATATACAGGAAAAATGTTAATGCTATTTACCTAAAATCATTGTTGGGTCCTCAAGCTTTTACTATCCCTCAAAGACGTCACTCTCCTGTCTTTTCTACAATGTGGATTTCTGTAGAGATTACAAACCGTGGGAATGCTAACATATCTAAGACTTTTATCTTTTTTTATAAACTTAAAAATTTTAAGTAAGCTTCAGCAAGTCAGCTTGGATTCACCTCTCACAGGTCGAAGGGACTCCAGATAAGTACTGGAGTACTATCAACAGCCTAAGTTTCCCCACCTGCCTATTCCTGAAGATGTCATCTCTTGATCTCACCCCTGGTCTTGGGACTACCCTCCTCCAAATACCAGGACCATGGGTCTGGAAGTTTCAAGTGTATACTGAAGATAAAAAATTTTCCCTAAACTCCTTAACTTTACCTTCTCTCCCTAGCCATCTGTCCCAGTAGGTTTCAAGTCAGCTATAGACTGCTCCAAGGCTGCCTACAACATATTATCCCAAGGTAGTCTGACATTCCAGACTACTCCAAAGGAGCCTGCACTTCCCTAGTCCCAGATAGTCCCACAGAACCTAGACTGCAAACAAAACAGTCCACAAGCCTCTCTCTTCCTGTCCTTCGACCATCATTCCACCCCTTCTGGGCCCCAACAATGACACCCCCAATTTCAGCAGGAAATAGTTACAGAAGAGATTACATTGCCCCTTATCACCAACAAAAGGCTTAATGTTAGATCTCAAACCAGGAGAAGTCTCCCACAGTGCCTGTGGCTCCTCCCAGCACTTCTCACCCCACCCCTACTTCAACCTCTCCCTCCCAGGGGCTGGGCTTCTTCCCTTCCCCCAGTCTCATCCTTATATAACTCACCCATTTTAGTTACACCAATCTCCTGGCTCAGGCAACCTCTCTCGGTCAGTGGCTCCTCTCTTGCTCTCCCCCTTCTATCATGGTCTGGTTTAGTTTGCCGGCCATGTTCAGCCTGGACTCTTCCCTCTGTCTGCTTTCTCCCTACAATAAAAATCTTCTCCATACTTAAGGAGTAGATATGTCCTCCTCTTTTTACTTCATTTTTTTGTTCAGTAGTCATGTATTTTTAATTATACAAATTAATGGTTCTCATTGTCATTTTTATATATGCTAGTTTTTAGTGTGTGTGTGTTTGGCATATGCACACACAAGTGTGCATGTGTGTGTGTGTGTGTGTGTGTGTGTGTGTGTGTGTTCTGTGTTTGTGCATGAATGTGTGCAGAAGCTCATGCATAATTTGTATGTAGAGGCCAGAATCAACATCAGGAATCTTCCAGAATCTTCCACTATCACTCTCTATTTTTCAGAATGGAGTCTCTCACTGATCCTGGTGCTCATTGTTGTGTCTAGATTGGCTAGCTAGAAAACACCTAGGAATCCAGTTATCTCGCTCTTACCACAGTGCTGATGTCACAGGTACAGGCAACCACACTACCTTGTTTGCCACTTGTGTGCCTGGTGCCTCCAGAAGAGGGTGCTGGATGCCCAGGAACTGGAGCTACAGACAGTTGTGAACACCCCTGGGGTTGCTGGGAATCAAACTGAACCAGTGCTCTTAACCACGGAGCCATCTGTCCAGCCTCACCACTCTAGCTTTCAAACAGATGTTAGGGATCTGAACTTGGGCCCTCATGCTTATTTGGCAAGCACTTTATTTACTGAGTCATTTCTCCAGCCTATTTCAATCATTTTTACATTTATTTATATTGTATATGTGATCGAAGTCAGGCTGTTGATGCTTTCAGATATGTTACAGTTGTCTTGAATCAGTGGGTGAGCCCAAAGGACCCTGTCTTATTTCAGGTCCTCCGGAGCCAACCATCAGACTGAGATAGACCAAAGCAGTTGAGGTAAGAGTTGCCAGGTGTAGGGATAAAACAAGCAAGAGAAAGAATTGCCAGGGAGTTGTATCCACCCAGCTACTCCTGAGGGTGACGTGGCTTCACTCTGCTGGGAAAATTGGAAGCCAGTGGAGAACATGCTCTACCAACCTCTGCTAAAGGGGAGCCATGGCATATTCAGTCATCCACTAGGTCCCACTGGTGATGGTGAAGGGCTGTTCCCAGAGGGAGGCATTTCCAGAGTAAGTAAGAAGACACTTTACACAAAGACATATAGGTGCTAGGAACAGGGGCAGTACATTGATAAGGGTGAGGGAACACTGGTAGGTGTGGTGGTTGGCTGTCCACCCAAACTTCAACGTTTTCCAGGTCTGTATAAAGAGCTAGGGAGAAACAGTGAGGACGCGTCTGATTCCCTGTGTAGACATTTAGGAGAGGGGGCTGCTGGGCTACCAAGAGACACCAAAGATCTGGTAAGTTAGTGTATCTGCAAAGCCTGGTGGAACCGGAATACGGATAGGAATAAGTGAGCTGACTTGGATGGCATGGTGGCACGTACCTGTAATCCAGCACTTAGGAAGTAGAAGCAGGAGGGTCAGGAGTTCAGGGCCACCCTCAGCCACATAGAGTTCAGTCTTTTACGAGGTCTTGTCTCAGCAAAAGAAAGAGAGGGGTGACAACATGTGAACTTTACAAAGGATCTCTAGAGACAGAATTTTCATTATTTTTTTTTTAATTTACACAGGGAGACATGGGTAACAGCAAAAACAATGGCCTCAACAATAATCTCTGAGATTTCTATCTTAGAGATTCATGTCACCATCAGCTCGAATTTCTAGAGGATTCCTACTCTCTGCATCCTGCGAATGGGAAGAAAGGCACACTCCAAAGAGAAAGCTGGTTAGACATTCAAAGCCACACAAGGGGAAGTGAGAAGTGGGAAGTGGGTAGGGTTTATGGGGTCCTTCCAAGAGGGAAGCATTAAAAGCTTTACTTCTGATTTTATATGCAAATGTTCCTCCTTCAAGAGATCTTTGCAAAGAGACCACATTCAGTTTGAAGCAAACAAATAAGAAGACATTTTAAACAGTAAAATAGAGTCCTGGGGATGGCTCAGTGGGTAACGGAGCTTACTATGGAAACCTGGCAACCCAAGCTTGATCCCTGAGACCCATGTGAAGTCAGAAGGAGAGAAACAACTCCACTAAGTTGTCCTCTGACCTCCACACATGTATCTTACACACATGACTAGACACATATATCTTGCATACAAACACAATAATAAGTAGAAATTTAAAAATCTAAAATATTGTAGATACAGATTTTGTGACATTAAAAAATTTCAGGTAATTCTCCTCTACATATTACCATACTGAATGTTTTATTCTAGACAACCAATATATCTTGTAGGTAAACTTCTGGAAAGTTCTATGCTTCTACTTTCCCTGTGTGAAAAGACACAGGGAAGGACTTAGAATCATAAGAAATAAAGCTGCCAAAGCATCTTCCTGGGGATGTGGACACAATATCAAACTCAGCTGAGGCCAAAGTGGAGCCTCTCAGCCCCTGTCGAGGGCACAAATGCCTGGTCAACCAATGGCAGATCGGACGTGAAAGCGGCTGGATGCAGAAATCTAAATGAAAACCTCATTTTTATTTCTCTTTGACATTTTCCTCTCCATGAACAATAAATGACCGGTAGAATTTTCTGTATTAAGAAAATCTAGTGCATGCACAGAAGTTACCATCTTGGTGTCCTACCGTGAGGAGGACAGGTGCTGTGTTTCCGGAGCTGTGGGTGGCCTTAATAAGTTTAGCTTAGCAGAAGAGGGTGCTAAGAACTTTGAAACCCTGTGCCATGAGCTGACCCCTTCTGAATGGAAATGGCAGGGGGCTGGAAGCAGATGGCATATCATTTAAAGCAAGCAAAGAAATCTCTTTCCATCCTGGACCCGGAAGGGCACGTTGCTGCCTTCTCCTCCCTGGGACATGTTCCTCCCACTTCCTTACAGTCAGACGATTGCAACCAGTGGAGAAGACACTAAGACACTAATGACAACATTTCTCTCTAACTTGCTGTCTAGAGTTGACAATGCAGGATCAATAGTAAACTCAAGAAACGTTTCCTCATGAATTAGGCCAGAGTTCATGGCCTCCTGCCACATTTCACTTCCTTAAGTCTGTCCCCTCTCCCCTCCTCTTCAGGAAGAAAGAACGGGGCAGTGAAATCCAATCTCTAGGATTTGAAACAAAGGCAAAATGGCTTGATGTGTTGGCTAGAGGGTTAGTTAGATCATGAAGGGTTTTTTTTTCTTCCTTCACTCATTGGTTGAGATGCTGGGAACTTAATGCAGAACTCAGAGCCTCACACATACTAAGCAATGCTCCGCCATCGAGCTACACCCCAAGCCCTTGTTAAGACTCGTAAGGGACTCAGGGAAGCGGTCTTTGTTAGAAGTCATCTGCAACCTGCGAGAGTATTTTTTTTCCTAGTAAAAGGCCTCCCATAAACTCTCACACTATCCCAGGGTTAAGGGAATGGGAAGAAAGTAAACTCAAAATAAAGGAAACATATTTGGCTTCCTGGAGGCAGGACCCACGTCTGATGCAGCTCTGACATCCCATGGAGGACCCTGAGTCATTTCTTGTTTACTAAATACCCAAAGGAGCAGCAGTTTTTACATCACAAAACTTTGCTATAAATGACTCAGACCATCATTCACAAACTCCTGGAGTTCTTACGCATTCCAGGCATTGTGTGGGAAGCTGAAGGAAAATGACAAACAGAAGGTAAAGTGTTTGGTTTCTGACTCACCGAACTGATCTAATAGTTTGAGAAACTAGACAAGCATCCCTACCTCCTTCAACAAATACCTCCTAAGCACCTGCTATGACCCAGGTTCTATTCAGGATGTTTGGTGTGCACACAGCAGCAGCATGCAACGAGAGGCTGGATATCCCTGCCTCCACGGAGTCTGCCTGCTGGAGGGGTGGACAGACATAAAGCAAGTGACTGGACCATGTTGGATAGCAGGAACTGGTTTTGGTCCACATAGGAAATGAAGGGGAGGTGGTGGTTTTCCTGAAGGTGGCTGAGAACAGCCAATGGAGAACAAAGTGCTGGGGTACAGTGAGGACACGATCCATGCAGACCTAAGAGTCCCATAAAGAGATGAAGGCGTGTGGGGACCAGCGCTCCCCTGAAAGCCATCGTTAATCCTAGTAAAACCTCTTGTAAAAGATTGGCCCAAACCCTCCCTCTTTGACCTGGGGATTAAAGCTGGGGCCTTGCACACACCAGAGAACATGCTAAGCAGCAGGTTTGCCATTCAGCTGGTACCTAAGCCACCCCCTTTTACCTCTTTATTTAAGACAGGGTCTCCCTAAATTGCCCAGGTGCCCTTGAACTCACTTTGTAGCCTATGTAGGTTTTGAACTTGAGTTCCTGTTTCCTCAGCCTCCCAAACAGCTGGGGTCAGCGATGCCGCCATCACTCCACTTACCTTTCTCGTTCCCCCTCACTTTGGTATCTCAGTAGTTATCTGTTTATAGCCAGAGCCTTGGAAAACTCTGGGTGGATGCTAAGTAACTTATTTGTGCATTCAAAGGGGATGTGTGATTAAGATGGCTTACTTTAGAGGAAGGCTCACTTTAGACTGTTCTCTCAGGAACCTGGAAAAGCTGGGCTGGGGGAGGGGGCTCCACGGAGGATGGGGAAAGACTCGGGACCAGAGTTCAGATCCTGAGCACACATGGAAATATAAGGCCTGGCATAGTGGCCTGCCTATAACCCTAAGCATTAGAGAGGCACAGACAAGGGAACCTGGGAGCAAGCTGTCTAACTAGACCAGTCAAGCTCTGGTGGGTTCAAGTGAAACCTCTGCCTCAGTATGTACATAGGAGAGTGGTTGAGGAAGGCGTTCACTGTCGACCTCTAGCCTCCACATATACCACACACCACATCCATACAGCACATACACATTCACAAACACACAGAGAGAGACACAGAGAGAGAGAGAGAGACACACAGAGAGAGAGAGAGAGAGAGAGAGAGAGAGAGAGAGAGAGAGAGAGAGAGAACCTGACATTATTTTTTATTATTATTTGTGTGAACAGATGTGTTTTGCTGGCTTTGCCCAGCAAGAAGGCCTAACTCCAGCCGCCACCTGGATGGACCTTCCCCGTGGCTGACGTCGCGTACAGAAAAGCAGGTTTCCGCTCAGCCTGACCCTGATCTCACTTCCTCACAGGAGTCACAAAAATGCATAGTGGTTTGTCTTTTTGTGCTCTCTGTGACCATTTTCAGTTGAAGAATTTTAACTGTTTGGGGTTTGTTAGTACACACTTAAGTAACCTCCAAACCACAGGAAATGAAACTTGTCTAAACTGTGTCACCCCGCCACTTCTGAAACTGCTCCAGTCAGCTCCAGGTGACCCTTAGCAAAAAGAGGGTACACTGGCAAGCCTTGACTCACTCAGGAGCCCTAACTTAGAGTGCTGACCCTAAGTCTGAGTATCTTTGCAACACTGACTAGAAATTGCCATTGCTGAAGTCCTGACAGCACAGGCAGGTTGGGTAGATGCTCAGGTAACATAAAAATTCTTTCTCCCTCTCTGTCTCTGTCTCTGTCTCTGTCTCTCTCTCTCTCTCTCTCTCTTTCTCTCTCTCTCTCTGTCTCTCTCTCTCTGTGTGTGTGTGTATGTGTGTGTGTGTGTGTGTGT
>CABHPP010145200.1:2801-22622 GCA_902168425.1 Peromyscus attwateri
AGGCCCTCTGTGCCTGGACAGTCTGGTGCTCTGAGGCCCTCTGTGCCTGGACAGTCTGGTGCTCCGAGGCCCTCTGTGCCTGGACAGTCTGGTGCCTTGAGGCCCTCTGTACCTGGACAGTCTGATGCTCTGAGGCTGGTAGTGGCTTTGCCTTCAACAGCAGTTTCATTTAGAGGCTGAATGCTTGCTTTTTTTGGTACGTAGTCATCAAAATTTGGAGAACTGCAAAAAAACCTAACAAGAAACAGGAAGATAGGATTATCTTTAGTATTTTATCAAGATTGAAATATCTACTTTCTTGCATAAAGAACACAAAGATCTTGAATTTTAATTCAAGTTTAAATCTTACTTTTTTTTTTTTTTTGGTTTTTTGAGACAGTTTTTTGGGCTCGATATGTAGACCAGGCTAGCCTCAAACTCACAGAGATCCACTTGCTTCTGCCTCCCAAGTGCTGGGATAAAAACTTGTGCCGCCTGCCTGGCTGAGGCATAAATTTTATTATGATAACATGCACACCTTTAGAAAGTTATTTATATGGTAAACCTTTACAAGGAAGACAGAGTCCAGGATTCCTAAATCCCTGCATTTGGGAGGCAGAGACAGGGGGATCTCTGTGAGTTTAAGACAAGCCTAGTCTACACAGTTCTAGACCAACCAGAAAACAAAACAAAACAAAACAAAAAAAACCAAACCAAAATCCTGTCTCAGTTCACAGTTGGTCCTCCCCAAATAGTCTATGGTGTTGTTTAGTTTATTTCTAGATCCTGAAAGATAAACTGAAATATTTATAGGAAAGGTGTTGATATTAATAAAGATAATTAAGACAAGACTGATTGATCAATCAGCTCCTCAAAATACCGTAAGAGGAGAAACCATGGGAAGCGGAAAGAGAAGCTAAAAGAACACAAATCTGACCACACAGCGTGCCCACCGGGGCTACAGTCCTTCTGTACTTGGATTCTCCATGGGCGGATCCCAGAACTAACGGTGTGGACGGGAACAATGCATTTTGGTCTGAATTAAGGTGTAGCGAATCATATGGACTAGAGTCACCTAGGAAAGCAGCCTCTGTACATGCCTGTGAGAATCCTGTGGACTGGGCTGAGGGAGATGAAGACTCACACTAACTGTGGGTGGCAACATTTCACAGCTACGGTCCTGAACTGAGCACAAAGGAGACTGAGAGCTGGGCAGTCACTGTTCCCTCTTCCTGACCTAGGTGCCACGTGGCCAGCTGCCTCCTGCTCTTCCCTCTTCCTGACCTAGGTGCCACGTGGCCAGCTGCCTCCTGCTCTTCCCTCTTCCTGACCTAGGTGCCATGTGGCCAGCTACCTCCTGCTCTTCCCTCTTCCTGACCTAGGTGCCATGAGGCCAGGTGCCTCCTGCTCCTGACTGCTTTCCACAGACGCGATGGACTGTGACCTAACAGACCTTTCCTTTGTCAGGCACTTCCGTCACAGCCACAGGGAAGTAACTAGGACAACCAGGACAAAAAGCACGCAGCAGGCTTCCGCAGACGAGGCTACCCCCGCTTAAGAGGCGATCTGAGGACACGGTACCTGCTTCTGGTCCCTGGAACCACAACTACGCCATTTTCTTCGTTCTTCCTCTGTAACAACACTGCGAACTTGTTCCTTGCCCTAAATGGAGTGTGCGCATCTGTCTTGTGGGCAGTCTCGCCATCCAGGTTGGGTGCAGACACTTCAGAAGGGTCAGAAGGTGCGCTGTCCCCACCGCTGGTTTTCTTGGTCTTCTTTGTAAATGAATACTGACTCAATAGGTCATCTTCGGACAGAGATTCTACACAAGAACAGAAGCACGCATGAACACCTAGGCTTCTTCTGTTGCTGGCTATTGCCCTGGATTTTACAGCCCGAGTCCTGCTGTCCTAAAGGCAAAGCATCCTTTTTCCCTGCACATGTTGGGCAAGGGCTCTCATGGAGCCATACTCAGTCCTATTTTGTTTTTTGAAAGCTGTGCGTCGAAAATGTATACATTAAGAATGGCTGAAAAAACGATTACCTTAGCTATGTTTTACAATTTTGCAAATTAGTTAACATTTGATGTCAATTATCTGTATGATTTTATATGAAATTATTCCAGTCAAAATTTCAGGGCATAACAGATTCTGAATGGCTATATTTTTATTTTAAGAGTAGAAAAAAATTGGAGGGAAGCTTATATACAAAGCTATGATTAATGACTGAAAGTTTCTAATACCCCAATAAAACCATCAACCTGTTGTGGTTTCTGAGGTAGAGGTGACTGTGTTCTAGCTCGGCTCTTCATTACCATGCCAACAGGCCAAGGAGGGTTGCTGGGTCAAGTGCGGACTACAGAAAGTGACAGCCAAGAAAGGAGGCGGACAGGGCTGCAGCACTTTAGGTCCTTCAGCTAGCTCTCAGCCTGCTCAGCGCCACCCCACTGCAGCCTAAATGCACACTTCCTGGAGTCAGGAAAACAGGGTAAAGACACCTGCTACCAACCCTGGCCACCCGAGTTTGATGCCTGGGACACACACAGTGGAAAGGGAGAACCGATTCCTGCAAGATGCCCTCTGATCTCCACTTACACACCTTGGCATACATGTGTCTGTTCCCCCAATAATAACAATAATAATAACAACAACAACAACAATAATGAATGTAAAAATAAAATAAAACTAAAAAGGTGGTAGGATAGGTTGGGGGTGCCAAATTCTAAAGGAAAATATTCATTTTTAAAGAAAAACATATTTTTAAAAATTGTAGCTCAGTAAACTTCATCTTAATCCCCAGCAAAAGTTAAGTCTGCTTACTATGCAGGGCACTAGGAGCCCTTAGAGAAGAAAAGGAAATGTATACTGTAGGAGCCCCGGCAATGGTTGCCAGACTAAGCTCACTCTCTTATTACAACAGGTTTTTAGTGTCGCTAGCTGGGGACTCCTAGTGTCTCACGGGATCCCAGTGGACAGTCAGCATCTGTTAACCTCTTGGGGATAAGGATTTGTAGCAAGTTGTACAGCCTAAGAGACAGGGTCTGGGGCTCTAGATTCCCATACTTTCTCTAATTCACTCAAGTATTTTATAGACAAACACAATATAACCTAGAACGTAAGACACAGGGGCCACAGTTTCAACAACCCACATGGAAGTTTAAGATGTCGTTGCATTTGGCTTGAACAGCGACTGGAGAAATTCAACCTGAGCTCAGCCAATGACACAAACAAGATGAGCACTCCAACAGGCGTCAGCAGTCTGACTCTGCAACAGTAAAAGCAGCCCTGGAGAAGGGCCCGAGTGCCAACCTGTTGTCTACAGGGTCTCTCTGTGCAGCCCTGGCTGTCCTGGAAATCACTCTGTAGACAAGGCTGGCCTTGAACTCCTTGAAATCCGCCTGCCTCTGCCTCCTGGGTGCTGAGATTAAAGTCATGTGCCACCACTCGCACCCAGCTGCATGGCCTTTTTTTAAGAAGAGAAACTGACAAGTGAATCCTAAAAACTACACAGAAACAGAAAGAACCTCAAACAGCCAAAAAATAACTTCTGAAAAGCAGAACAGACTTATACCACCAGGGATTTATACTACCAGACTTCAGGATGTGCTGAGTTACGGTAATGAGCATGTGATGCTAAGGTCAGGGCAAGCAGCAGCACAGACTGGTTGACCAGCCAGGACGCACTGCACGGCAAGGGATTTCCAACAGCTGCTAGGTGGCTATATGGAAAAACGGAAACTCCTGGGCCAACAGTCCTGAACAGCCACACTGCCATACACACACCAAGGAGCCTGGAGTCTTACTGTCCGCCATCTACAATGTCTCTAAACACAAGATCTACAGCTGTGGAACTAACAGGAGCAATCAAAGAAACCGCAGTGGCCTGGGCTTGGAAAAGATCCCTTAACAGTTGGAAAGTCCTGCTGCTTAAGGTTGCAATGCCCCATGTCCAGACGGCTCTCTAAGCTCAGCACAAAATGGAACCACCCCCCCCCCCCCCCCTTCCGCTTCCCCAGCAGGGCTTCCTACTCTCTGCCTGACCTTCTTTGGAAGCTGTTCCTGAGCTTGGATGCCTGACTTATCTTTTTTTTGTTTTTCTTAAAGATTTATTTATTTTTATGTGCATTGGTGTTTTGCCTGCACGTGAGGATGTCAGGATCCTGCACGTGAGGATGGAACTGGAGTTACAGACAGTTGTTTGTAAGCTGCCATGTGGATGCTGGGGATTGAACCTGGGTCCTCTGGAAGAATAGCTATTGCTCTTAACCGCTGAGCCGTCTCTCCAGCCCCTGACATATCTTAAGTGAAATTTTGACACAGCTCCCTGCAAAGCTTTCCCCCACCACCCATATGATAATTAGGTGTTGTGCTCCCATCTGTATGATGGGACCGTGCTGCCAAATGCAAATAAAGCATGCTCTGAGCACCCTTAGGTGACGCCGCAGCTGCTGTCCCTGTCCCTCACTCCCTGGGATGAACTGAGCGGTCTAACTGGAGCTGACTTCGGGGGTCTTTCTGTCCCACTCACAGCAGTCTGAGCCCTGCTCCTCACCATTTCTGCTCCCTCTTCCCTCGTGGGCTGGTGGCCAACGACCCCGGAGGAAGAAGGAGACCCATAACCAACCATCAGCAGCATCTAGAAAAAATGAAATACATACCATTTCTTGGTCTCTTCACCACAGAAGACTTCCTGGGAAGATTTAACCCTTTAGTATTAATCACTTGTTTCAGGCCCACGGTACTTGACTTTTCCGTCAACCCAGGAGCGTGGGAAACACCATTCACCTCAAGTCGAGGACAATAATTCCTGTGCCAAATGCTGTTGGCAACAGGTGACTTCTGACATGCTTTGTCATTCCAGCTGTGACTTCTTGAGTGGACAGGCTAGAAAAGAACAAGGAGAAAGGTTACTTGCACAGGAGAAATGGTCATTTCTGACTGTACCTGCTTATAGTAATGTTCAATTACCGTTCAAAAGAAAAGCTTTTGAACCTGGCCTGGTGATGTAGGCTATCAGGAGGCCGAGGCAGGAGGATCAGGCTACCTCGTGAGTTCAGGCCCAGTCTGGGTGAGTCAGTGAGCAATTTCAAATTAAAAAGGGCTGAGTGGTGGATTGCCTGCCTCCAGGCTGAGGCCTGGAGGGTGGGGGGTGGGGGAGTAGGAGAGTGAGGAAGGAAGGAAGAAAGGGAGGGAGGGTCCTGATGAAGTCTGTGCTCTAATAACTTTTCCTTTCCTCTGCTAACCTCACCCTTCTCCATTAAACATGCATTATCTTCCTAGGTCTGTCTTCTACCCACCGGCTCATTTCTAAAACATAAAAACCCAATCTTCTGCCGGGCAGTGGTGGTGCACACCTTTAATCCTAGCACTCGGGAGGCAGAGCCAGACGGATCTCTGTGAGTTCAAAGCCAGTCTGGTCTACAGAGTGAGTTCTTCTAGGACAGGCTCCAAAGCTACACAGAGAAACCGTCTCAAAAACCAAAAAACAAACAAACAAACAAACAAAAAAAACCAATCTTCCTAAAAAGAGCAACACAGTGAGGCCAGTGAAAGTGTCTGTAAGTCTGCACATTACCTCAGCAATAATCCCACAGCACATGAACACTTCCACAGCCTTCAAACAGCACCGGACTGCAGAGGCATGTGCTCAAAGTAGTCACCCACCTTACTTAGACATCTGTTCACTTTTAATTAGTTATTTGAGACAGGCTCTCCCGTAGTCTAGGCTGGTTGAACTGATCCTCATGCCTCAGCTTCCCACGTGTTGGGACTACCGTCAGCAGTCCCCAAGCCTGGATAGAAACTTGTTGTATTCAAACCGCAACAATCTAGTTTTGAAAGAACTAGCTTGTATCAGACTTACTTGGTACCACGCTGAGAAAGCAAAAGCCCTTTGGCATCACTGAGACTTGCATAGAACTTCTGAGAAAGGGTTTAAACATGAACAAGAAGAGATGGTGCGAATTACCAGGACACAGCGTCGTGAAGAATACATATAATGAAGGTGGCAGTGAAGAGTTCAGACACATGGCAGGGTGCTCATTAAATATTTGCTAATTTATGAATGAGCCTAAACAGCTTGTATTCAAGGGTCATGTTTTGGGTTTTCAGTAATGCCAAGTGCCACAGAGTCTGAATGGTGTTAAAATGAGAAACAAGACACCGAATGTATCATATAGTTATAACAAATACTTGTCTTAAAAATATTACCTAGTCCCTTTTTAGTTTTAAAAACCTAATACATCTACATTTTTAAAGATAATTTCTCTAGAATTAAGTTAATCATTCTTTAAAAGTAATTAGCTACATGTGGTGGCACACACTTTTAATTCCAGCACCTAGGGGGCAGAGGCAGGCGGATGTCTGTGAGTGAGGCCATCCTGGTCTGCATAGTGAGTTTCAGGACAGCCAAGACTTCATAGTGAGAATCTGTCTTAAAACAAAACAAAAAGACAAGATTTCACTATATAGTCCAGGCTAACCTTGAATGGCAATTCTCCCGTCTCAGGGTCCCAAATCCTGGGGCTACAGATGCCTGCCACCCCAGGTGGAGTTGTTTTCCATGTACCCTCTGCATAGCACTGAGTACCAAAATACTTCACAGCTGCTGAGAAAGAAAGCCTTGCCTCAAAGTCCTCAAGTCAAAACTAAAAGGTGCTTTTATATAGCAGTTCTTAAAATGTTACCATAGTGTCTGGACTGTAGTCATCAATCTGCTCGAAGGTATTTATATCTCTGTTTCCAAGTGCTATTTGCAGAGCTACGGAGTCCTCAACATACCTGGGTTGGTAAGGTTAAGGAGAATGTCCTTACAAACAAGCAATCAATCATACTGCACTAAGGAATGAAAATGCTGTCCATTACCACAGAGAATCTTCAAGGTTTATGATGTACATAGATCCCATACCGTTCACATTAGCATCACTGATAACAGGCAGGATAGCTGCCCTGTGTCCCTGCAGGAGCTGCCCATCTTCTTGAAGGGAAGCCCAAGTCAATTCCTCCCTTTCCAGAGAGATGTGGGGAAGGTCCTGGCCACTACCTAAGTGATTGAGAATTCTGCCACTGCCTGAGTACTGGTGACCAGCAACCCTCCTGAGGAATCAGGCTTGTCCCAGCGGCTCTTAGGTGACACTTCTGATGCGCTTGCTAAGAGCAGGTGACCTGGCGCCAGTGCGGTCAATTCCATTGGAGCAATCACTCGCTACACAGATGAGCCTCGGTTCACATTCAGAAACTTAACTTTTCACTAGCACCGTTTTTTGGAGTCGAGTAAAATATGAAACCTGCACCATAAAATATAAGACCAATTTCCAAGTTTTTCTTTCTTTTTTTTTCACTAAAGTCTCACATAAAATATTGTGCTACTACCAACAACGTTAACAGAGTAAGTGAAAAATTCAACTGCATGGCTCAGAAAGGATACCGCCCAGCATAACTCAGGGTTTCGGGGTTAACGTCATCTCCATAGGCATTCAGAGGGACCAGCTTCCTTTGGATGGGGTCGAACACTAGCTGGTAGAGGAAAGTATTGTTGGCTCGGATAAATCCTGTGATGTAATCCTCCGGCACTGTTATATTCATCTTGAGATAATGCCCAATTTTCTTGATAACCTAACAATGGATATAAAAATATTTCATGTAAAGCTGAAGAGGAGGGAGTGTGTCGATCCCACACCTGACACTGCAGACCGAGAGGAAAAAAATCAACTGCTTTTATCTACACCAAAAAAACTTTAACAGAAAACACAGCCACGCCAACATGCCTCAAAACTCTGGGCTCATAACCAGCTTTGCACTGTTCACCCAAAATGCAAAATATCCAGCTTATGGAAAGTGTACATTTCCAGAAATACTTTTTAAAGTCCTTTCGGCAACTGGTGCCCAGAACTGGGACCCTTAGAGGTAAATCCCCTTTGTCAGTAAGAACAGGACTTCACCTAAGGGTTTCTAAAGCCCCTGGGTAAGAGCTAGACCAGGCAAAAGAGAGATAAAAAGAAAGAACTGAAAAAATTTGAGAAGTCATGGGCCATGAGTCTAAAGAAAGAAGGCTCTTTGTAAACATAATGCAGCATACTTTAAAGAAAAAGGGAATTAAAATTAATTCCTCACAAATGATTGTTTCCTTACAATTTACACAGCAATGTAGTTCTTGGTTCCCAGGTTAGAGAACTTTAGATTTGGAAATCTGGGATAGAGTAGAAAAGGATATTCAAGCCTGGGACCAAGGAAATGGGCCAGAAATTATGCTAACTGAAACTTTTTCATATTGAAATATTCTTGGACAAGCTCTGGATACTAATAAGCCTCAAGAAATAGGTACTTCACTGTTCCCCTATGGTGGTCCCTATTACACATATGTTCTAGACCCCCCACTTTTTCATCTAACTTCATGGGATGCCCCTAACACAAAAAGTAGTAACTCGCCGGGTGGTGGTGGCGCACGCCTTTAATCCCAGCACTCAGGAGGCAGAGCCAGGGGGATCTCTGTGATTCCGAGGCCAGCCTGGACTACAGAGAGAGTTCCAGGACAGGCTCCAAAAGCTATACAGAGAAACCCTGTGTCGAAAAACCAAAAAAAAAAAAAAAAAAAAAAAAGTAGTAACTCATAATACTAATCTGATGGGAGGAGAAGAAAATCCTTACATTCTACATAAAACTAGCATTAATAATGTTTCTTTTTATGGACACACTGAGACCTCCTATGTGTTTTACTACCAAAACAAGAAGTGTGCCTCCAGGATGTATACATCTTTTGTCTAAATATTTACTTGCTGATTCTCCTAGTATACTTGAACAAGACGTCTGGGCTCTTAAGTTGAATTCTATTGGCTCACCTTTTGTAACACCTATGTGAACTTAGGAGTCACCACCTCCTGACACTCCTCGTAAGAAAGGGATAGGATTTGGGAACATATTAGCAGGACTTCGGGCTGTCCTTATTGGTATAGTTGTGTTTTTCCTAATTAAGGAGCTGCTATTCCAATTCCTCTCACACCCTACAAATTCACAATTGGTCTATATCAAGAAAACAATAAATCTGAGAACTAAAGAGTTCAAGGCCATTCTTGGCTACACAGCAAGTTCAAGGGCAGCCTGATATTCAAAAAAACCTTGTCCCAAAACAGTTTTAATGGAGGGTGGATTACGATGATGCAGGATGGGGTAAGAGTGCTGCTGGCTTTGTGATTTCTGTTCACATGAAAGAGCTTTTTGTTCAGTTCAAATGAATTAATATTCAAATTTTTGTTTAAATTTCTAATTCAGTATATTGAGAGCTATACTCCACATAATCAAAAATTATTAGCACACAAAACTTTTCAGAGTATAAAAAAGATCCTTATACTTAGACCAGATGCCTGAGAACTACTCCTAAGTACTAGGATCCAGGAGTCAAGAGTTCTCATGTCCAGTCACCTTTTCCCTTGAGTAACACTCACAGGCCAGAGATTAATATTTAAAACCCATTTTGAACTCCCTCTACCACTTGACTGCTCCTTCATAAAGTGAAGGTCCCTCCTACCTTAACGATATCCGGGTTATTGGCCAGCCTCAGTACTTTGCAGGCCTTTGCTAAGCCAATCCCACGCAGGGAGGAGAGGTAGTCACAGCCTGACAGGATACACATGTACCGGAACTTCTCCTCTGTGAACACGTCCCCAAGCTGCTTGCACATGCCCAGCCGTGCCTGGTCCACTTCCAGTCCATTTCCAAACTGGTCCATTTTTAAAATCACCTTCACACAGAGGAAAATGGTCAATACTTAGAAAGGCCACTTTACCAACGTTAAGTCATCACAAAAATTCCAAGGAATCACTCTTGCTCCAAAACACAAGTTTTTCTTCTTACCTTCTTTTACATACTAAAGTGGCTAATCTTTTATTATTGTTATTGGGGCAATATACGCTTATTGCAGGAAATTTTAAAAACCTGAAATTGTCCATGCCCCATTTATCAGTCACCCAGTGTTAAGATTCCAATGAGCATCCTCTTGGCAATCTAAGAAGATGCATATACATATTATATCTGTTATCAAAAGGTAACTACCTACGGTTTTATATCTTAATTCCCCCTTTAATGGATCATTATAAAGTTTACCATTAAATTGGTCTATACATAATTTCTAAATAACTGAATAATATCCTTGTCATGGATAAGTTTGTTTACCAAACCTAACTAAAAAAAAAAAAAAAAAAAAAAAAAAAAACCCCAAAACCGTAAAGCATGTGTTATTAATATTAAAAAGTAAAACTAGCCAGGCTGGGGAGGAAGGAGAACTCGGAGTTCAAGGCCTGCCCAGGTTATAGAGTTGAGTCCAAACCCAGGCTGGGCAGCTTAGTGAGACCCAGTCAAGAGTACAGAGTAAAGAGGGCTGTGGCTCAGTGGTAAAGAGTGCTTGTCTATAAGTCAGAGGTTCAACCCCATACACAACCACATACACAACAAGTCAACCAAAAGACAAGCTAAACACTAAAGAACCCACAGGTTGAGGCATAGCTTAGTGGTAGATACTTGCCTAGCATGCATAAAGCCCTGGGTTTATTACCAGAACCCCCAAAAGCAAACCAAACCCAAACCGAAATGACAAAACAACACACAGATATTAAGTGGCATAAACGGGTACTCCAGGTGAGGAAGTCTTTGGCTTCTCAACACACACAACTCTCCCCCACACAGCATCGTGGGTAGCAGCTGCAGTTCAATACCTTCTTACAGCCGAATGCGAGGAGGTCAGAGTCCTCCGTGATGACAGCTTGCACAATTCCAGCTTTGTTAAGGTAGGCCAACTGAGCATCAGCTTCATAGGGAGCCACCAGGCAGTCCACTCCCAGGGCCCGAGCAGCCTGTGCGAGACCACAGTGAGCTTGCAGCATGGTATCAGAATGGCATGGCGTCACCAGACTACACACACACACACACACACACACACACACACACACACACACACACACCAGTAATACTTTCCCAAAACCGTGCCCTTTGAAGTAGAATCTTTCTACTTTTAGTTGTAACATATTTTACACTGTTTTGTTTTAATCAGTTTATAGGCTTGGGTGGCAGGCAGCTCACTGGCCACACAATTCTGAAGACCTTAGTTCTGATCCTAGAACCCATAAAAGATGAGGACAATGGAGCCTATAGGTAATTCCAGCACCACCACAGCAAAAAGAGAGGTGAGGTGAGAAAAGAGAATTCCTGGAAGCTGGCAGGTGGCATACACGCTGATAAATAACAAAGGCCTTGCCTCAAATGAGGTCAGAAAGGGAGGGCTGACAGCCAGTGTTGTCCTCCGACTGCCCCATGCGATCTGTGGTATGTGCATGTCTGCACATGTGCACGTACACACGTATGTACATACGTGTACACACACACACACACACCCCTAAAAAAATTAATTCATAAATTTGAAGAAATCCTGCTATAAATTTGGTACTGGTGGTGAGTCTATAAGTTATTGTATTCATTATATCAAATTACCAAAAGCTTCTACCTCAAGAGTTGTCACATTCTGAAAGTATACAGATACTGGTTTGGACGGTCCATGCACTTTTCCTGTAAAGACTACAGGCTGCCTTGGCAGGAGGCAGGCCTGTCTAACACAGTACTGGGAAACTACAGACCCTCCCCGCTGTAGCTAACATCAGGGAAAATTCATCCCTCTGCCTTTCTCCTTCCTCCCTTGCCTACCAAGCTTCCCTGTACACCACTACTTGTGTCCAACTGAGATTTCTCCTTTGCTGTACACAGAACTCTCTTCGGGGGCAACAGAGAGCATGTGTTTTCTGTAGACCTCACTGTCTTCTGTATCCCCCTTGCTCTCCAACTCAAGCCATAATCAATGGTCAAAAGACAAAGAACCGTGAGAGAAGCCTCAGGGCGCTTATTTGAGCTCAGAACAGACAGCAGGACAGCTTGATGGAGGGAAGTGGGGGCTGAGCCTGGGATCTGGGTGAGGGGTGCTTAGAAGCTTTTCAGCAGGGGCAGATTACAGGGGTTCTGCGGAGCCCCTCCATCAGCGAGTCAGTGAGACACATCTCTGGCCATCATTCACAGAAGAATGCGAGTTGGTGGTTAAACAGGCTCCACCGCAGTGGGGTAAGAAAGAAGCCCCGGGGATCCCGCCCCTTGCATCTCTGTACACACCATCCACGGCAGAGCATTTGTTCAGTGGCTTTGCTGTGTCTCGCTAACTCACTTTTATTACTTTGTGGGCCATGGCGTGTGTGATGTTGACAGAGCGAGTGAAGCAGTCTCGGGCTTCTGACACCTTGCCCTCTCGAAGGAGCTGCTTCCCTTTAAGAAGGTTGCTTTGTCGTCTCCTGAAAGGGAAGAACACGACGAAATATAAATACTTACAAGCAGGATCAGGACACAGTAGTAAAACTGCAATTATAGCCATTTCGCTAGGATGAAAGAGTTGAATACATTTAAAGCTGCACAATTCCACACCAGATCTGCTGGCATATCAGTCCAGACAAAAGGAAATGAGGTTTTTTTTTTTTTTTTTTTTTTTTTTTTTTTGAGACTGGGTCTCATGTAGCTCAGGCTAGCCTCATACGCACTAAGTAGAAGATGGCCCAGGACTCCAGACCCTTGTGCCTCTACCTCCCATGTACTGGGATTACAGGCAGCGTCACTACTCTCGCTGAGTGAGTGATTGATAATGTATGAAACATGCCCGAGAAGACTTTCCCGCAGCAATGTTTCATGTTGAAAGGCAATTATTATTATTATTATTTTTTTTTGAAGGGGGGAGGAGATCTTAAATACAGGCTTACAGCACAATGGGAGGACCCCGGAGGGCAGAAGTTCGCTACTGATGTTTTACAATCTTGCTTCTAATCCGTTAACGCCCATTATTCAGGATACACAGACAAGGAACTTCTCTTAAGCATTCAGGAGGGTGGAACTTGGCAGGGAATTGGCATAGAGAGGATCTCAAGGTCAAGGTGAGCAAGCAAGGCAGCAGTTACCCAAAACGGGGGCCAGGGCCCTACCGGTCCCCCTTTTATTAATAAATGAGCTTCTGACTTGGGTTGCGTGGGACGTCAGCAGGTCACCTTACCCGTCATGGAGACGCCTGCCCAGGCCACACAGGTGCTCGGTCTTAGGTTGGTGAATGCCCCCCCAGGCATTACCCATCTCTGAATACTCATTTTCATACAGGCTCAATCATGTGTGAGCTGCATAGTTAATTGCTGCCAAAGATCTCAAAGTGGCACTGGGCTTGCAATCTGTGTGTTCGATACAGAAAAGACCAACAGAGGTCCTATCTCACCCATAGCCAGTAGGCTAAAGGCAACTGAGACATTCCCTTCCTTAACGAGAAAGGCAATTATTTTTAAATGTGATAACAATCTAACACAAACAGAACATTTAAGGGAATCTGTTCATGTACTATGTTGTACAGAAAAATCAAGATTTTAGAAATGTAGTATCGTATGTCCAGAAGCATCTGGCCTCAGCCCAGTTGAGCCAGATGTTAAGTATGGAGTCAACTTACTCTCTTCGAGATCTTTCCACTTCCTTTTTCGAAGGCAAGGTACATCCATCAAAGACAAGAATAGGCTTGACCCCATGAGACAGCAGCATATTAACAAACTTCATACAAAATCCTACATACCTATCAGAAGGAAATAGAGAATGCATTTACAGGCTTTGAATCTCTTAATTTTATTTATTTATTGCTTTATTTAAGACCAGATGGCAGGATTGTGAAGGATTTGTTTTTTGATGCTAAACTTTCCAAAGGAAACAGTTAGATGGTTCAAATACCGCTGCAAGTATTTACAGGGTACATGGTAGTTAGTAAGCTATTTGACTCTCTAGGCCAGTGGTTCTCAACCTATGGGTCACAACCCCACTGGGGGATTGAATGACCCCTTCATAGAGGTCGCCTAGGACCATCAGATATATCAGATATTTACATTATGATTCATAACAGTAGCAAAATTACAGTTCAGAAAGAAGTAGCAATGAAAATAATCTATGGTTGGGGGTCACCACAACATGAAGAACTGTATTAAAAGGTTGCGGCATTAGGAAGGTTGAGAACCACTGCTTTAGGACGCTCTCAATC
Source organism: Peromyscus attwateri (assembly GCA_902168425.1). Classification (NCBI taxonomy): domain Eukaryota; kingdom Metazoa; phylum Chordata; class Mammalia; order Rodentia; family Cricetidae; genus Peromyscus; species Peromyscus attwateri. The sequence goes on from CABHPP010145200.1 coordinate 16,860, forward strand.
GTGGATGAAAAGGCTTTGACATCTTTCAATTTTCATATTTTATTGTTGTTCCAAATATTTTTTTACTCTTCTATTTAAAAAAATTGACTTGAAGTATCTCAAATCTATTGAAAAGTTTTAAGAATACAACACTTGATTCTCCCACAATACCTTATCATACCCAAGAGACATGATAGTATTTTCTACAATGCACCCTATGTGAAATTTCATCCAATAGTGCCAATAATGTCTCTCAGAATCAGTGATACCCTGGTTAATGTTGAAGAACATGGTGCTCGGGGTGTTTGATTTTCACAACATTCACAACTCATTGCAGCAACAGATAAGCCCTGCCAACTCACAGCCAGAATGCTAAGTGGGTAGAGATGCCGGACACTGAGCTTCTGAGGGAGGACCCAGCGGCACTTAAGTTGAGCTTTCGAATCAAATGTAGTCACTTCTGTGTCCACTTGCTGCATTCTTTGCTGTGGACAGTGACGAGGGCACCACACGGGAGAATAGCGGCTACAGCTCGATTAAACATCCAAGGGCAGATGAAAGCACACCAGGACCAGTAATGTTATAAAGCAAATTTACATCTCTCTCTAACTAGAAAGCATAAGGCATCAGGTACCGCCCACTCATTTTACTTCCAAGTCAGCACATGCTGACGTCAATCTCTACAATAACCCTAAGTGTTTATAATTAGCGTATCAAAAATTCCAAATTGGTGACCATTTATTTCTGGCTAATACTGCTGCCCCTGGGAGGATGAAAAAGTAAAGCAATTAATTACACCAAATATGACTTCTAAGTTGTCAGGGGAAATTTTAAATCCATAGCAGATATTAAGCATTTTAGTTTCATCAATATTTAATGAGGGCCTATCATAGACTGGGCCCTGTGGATTTCATCTCTCACTTTTCTAATAATAAAGGATATTGCCTGTATTTTAAAAATTCTTCCAGTTAATCACAAATTTGAATCAAAGGCTGGAGAGAGGGCTCAGTGATCAAAAATGCTGCTTGCTCTTTCACCGACTGCTCCTCCAGGACCTGGGTTCAATTCCCAGCATCCACAACTGCCTGTAACTCTAGCTTCAAGGGATCCAATGCCCTCTTCTGGTCTCCTCAGGCACCAGATACACAAGTGATACACAGACATACAGGAAGACAAAACACCAATACACACACACACACACACACACACACACACACACACACACACATACACACACAAAAGATATCCCAAACTAAACACTAAGTTTTCTTGGCTATGGAACTATTCAAATATTCAAAGAAAGCCAGTTGTGGTAGTTTTAATGAGAATGGCCCCCACATTTGAATACTTGGTCCCCAGTTGGTAGAACTATTTGAGAAGGACTGGGAGGTGTGGCCTTGTTGGAAGAGGTGTGTCACCGGGAGCAGGCTTTAGAATTTAAAAGCCCACACCACACTATTCTGTTAGCTCTCTCTGCCTCATGCTTGTGGTTCCAAATTTAAGCTCTCTCCAGCAGCATGCCTCCCTGCTGCCATGCTCCTCGCCATGATGGTCATGGACTCTAACCCCCTGAAATAAGTTGCCTTGGTCATGGTGTTTTATTACAGCAACAGAAAAGTAACCAAGATACCAGATGTGGTGGCACAGCTCCATAAGCCCAGCACTTGGGAAGCTGAAGTGGGAGTGAAGGAACTCAGGGTCATCTTGGGCTATAAGGTAAGGTTAAGGCCCACACCACCTGGGATACACAAGACCCTGTCTCAAAAATATAAACAACACAAAAATCAAACATGGAAAGCAGTAACAAAAAAGTGAAGGCTTTTCTTTTTGAAAAACTAAAATGGTATGACTTTAAAGCAACTATACACATATGTGTACAAAAAAAAGGGGGGTAAAAGTAGTTTTATATATAAATACATGTGAACCTGTCCAAAGCGAGGTCACAGAGCAGACTGGATGACAACAGGCCCCACCACTTTTGGCCAAAACACAATGTCCCTTTGCCTCATTTTGCTAACGATGATTAGTAGTGTATTGTGGGAAAACATCATGGATTCTGAAAACATTGTTAAAAAGTTTATCTAGGGTAGAAACAAAGGCTTCTCTTAAGCAAAGAATAAAGGAGATAATATTTGATCTTAGCCTGTCCACATCAGACTGACTTCTTACCAAGAACAAAAGTCAGGTCTATACCACAGAAGGAAGCCTGGCAATATTCTAAATACCTGTCCTTAACAAATGCTAGTATTTATTGAAACAATGACCGGAAAAACAAAAATTTTAAAAAAGCACCGAGATGCTGGGAATATAGCACAACTCACAGAGTGCTTGCTTAGCATGCATGAAGCCCTGGGCTGTTCCTAGCATGACCTGAAACTGGGCATGGGTGGCACGAGCCTGTAATCACAGCATACAGTAGGATTCCTCCTCCAGGAAGCAGGAGCAGAAGAAGTCCAAGGCCATCCTTGGCTATAACAAGTTCCAGGCCAGTCTGAAATACCTGAAGACCCTCTCAAAAAACAAAAAGCACCAACTCATTTTACTTAGACCAACTACTCCACACCCCGAACTTACCTATCTGTAGGTTCCCCCTTGGCTAGCTTTTCAGCACAGGCAATAGCTCCTTTGTGAAGCCAGCAGTAGGTGTCCACAGCTACTGCCTGTCCTTTGTACTTCTTCACATTGATGGGCTCCGAAGCCTCCTTGATGAACTGAAGCAGTCCCTGAATCCCCATAGTGCCAAGTTAACTACACTAAACGCAGGAAAAGGGGAGACAGCAGTATTACAGCAAAGCTTATTTACCAAGAAGTTTCAGAAAAATAAACCCAGCCTGGAACCCAATAGAGAAACTAACAGTTAGCTGATAATTAGTCTTGTCCTTGCCAACTTCTGTAGAATTTCATTCATCACCAACACTAACCTGAACACCACTGAGTAGTTTCTTGGTGGTTTTTCTTTCCAAAACGATTCCATACTTAGAATCCTAACATGGGCTCTCATCTCTTAACACAGTCCTAGGCACACCGAAGGCATTAAAACTTTAAGTCTCTTTCAAAAAGATGGTGTTGGAAGCTTACAAAACTGTGCACACTGTGAAAACACGTTCGCTGTGCAAAAAAAGCTTCACCCAGTACAAGTATTTCTATCAAAGATCATGTTTTTATTTGTGTTGTGTGTGTGTGTGTGTGTGTGTGTGTGTGTGTGTGTACATGTATGCAGAGGCCAGAGCAAGGCATTGTGTGTCCTCCTCTATTGCTCTCTGCCTATTCCCTTGAGGCAGGGTATGTTACTGAACCAGCCCAATGAGTTCTTGGGATCCACTATCTCTGCCTCCCAATGCTGGGGTGCTACTGGCATTCACTGCCACACGGGGTTTTAACAGGGGTGCTGGGGATTCTAACTCAGGTCCTCATGTTTGCAAAAGCAAATGCTCTTACCCACTGAGTCATCTCCCCAGCATCTATTTTTTTATGGTATTATGTATATGCGTTGGAGTTTATTTATTTATTTTTGGTTTTTCAAGACAGGGTTTCTCTGTGTAGCTTTGGAGCCTGTCCTGGAACTCACTCTGTAGACCAAGCTGGCCTCGAACTCACAGAGATCCACCTGCCTCTGCCTCCTGAGTGCTGGGATTAAAGGCGTGTGCCAACAACCGCCTGGTTTGTGTTGGAGTTTAAATGAGAGCCTTGTTTGAACTGCATATGCTAGCCTAGTTGGGTCTCTAGCTGAGCTTTCCGGGATTCTTCATTCGTGGCCTCCCTTCCCTCAGCACTGGGGTTACACCGACAGGCACCTGGCTCGCCAGACTCAAGATCATGTTTTTACTACAGGATAAGAAGCCAGCGGTGCCCCGTTGACAGCATATGAAAACAGCAAGGCTCTTGTCCTGAAACTTGAGGTTCTTAGATCTCTAAGGCTACGCCCAGTAACTATGATTCCCTAGAGGGGGCATGACTTCTGAATTTTAAACATCAGGCAATTTGGATGCAGGTGGGCCTCCAGCCACGATATGTGTAATCCACAAATGAGTCCACTACCTTCGAAGGCAATGTCTCCTAAAGGTGTGTTCGTGCATGCTGAGGAAAAAAGGACATAATTACATTTCATGAAACTTCGTTAAGTTTCTTCTAGGCTAAGTAAATCTCGAGTAAATAGTTCCTCTTTAGCACAGGAGTGACTGAGCGCCATATGGCACACCAACCCAGGAGATCGCCGGTGGCACCCGAGGTAACAGCGGCTTCACCGTAGTCCTGTCTCCCGGGAATGAACAGGCATGGCCCGCAAGCTCATTCCAGGCGCTGCGGTTCCTCAAACCTGCATATGGAAGGAGACATACAAAGGAAACTCGTCGCTAGAGACGAGTGGACGTATGGATGGATACGCCTCAGCCCGCACCTGCGGAAAAACGGGAGACGTGGCGCCCATGGCACTCTCCACGCTCGCATTCTCTTCCCGGATCCCGCGCCGAGGAGGGAGGACGCGTGGATCGGAGCCGTGGGGACCTCACTTTCCTCCCCACAGCCCGCTCCCCTTGAGACCGCCCGCCGCCCGTGTAAGGGATCACTCACCGGGGCGCAGCAAGCCGCGCTGCCGCAAGCACAGCCAGGGACCTTTCAATTTGCGCGGGATCGCGAGGCCCCGCCCAGCGGACATGACGTCACACGCGTCCTGAGCCGCAGCCTCCTCCTCCAGTTCTCTGTGACCCCGCCTTCCTCTCATCCGGGTCTTGAGCCCTTCCTCTCATTGGGCTCCACCTCCAATGGCCAATGCCGGCTCGAACCCGGTGAAGCTGGACCCAGAAGGGACCGCTCATCCATGGGGTGTGTATGGGGCGGGGGTGAGGTGGGGGTGGGAGGGCGCGGGAACTGGCGCTCCGGAAATTGCGTTATTGTTCTCGCCGGTGCTGCTGGGAGTTGTAGTTCTCGCTTGAGCACGCCCTCACAGCCACGTACAGGGGCTCTAAAGAACGTCCAACTTGGGGTCAAAATTGTTTTGTTGTTTTAAACCTGGGAAAAGAGCCCAGATGGAATTAGTCGCTTAGTCCCAGGCCAACTCCACAATCTTTCGTCTCTCCGAAATGTCCTCACCTCTGTGAAAATTGAAGTTGAGTTTACTACAAGGCTTTCATATTGCATTTATCTGCTCTTACCTACTTTATCCAGTATCTGGCTTCATCCCTGACACGAGTTGGGAAAATGTTATCTTTATGACTAAACAACAAAATGGGCCCCATTAAAGATACCTTGCATTTGGGTGGCTGTCTTGGGCCCCATTTCCTAATGTTATCAAGGAAAGCAAACCCTCTAGTCTCACTTCCTCTTAATTGACTTCTAAAACCCACTAATTTTAGAAGTCACACAGCTGGACCGTGCATAATTTAGTCTCCCACTGTCTTTGCCATAGCAGACACCTCTGACTGAGGCCATCTAAGTATGGTATAAGAATCTTTCCCACCTATATCCTTTGGAGAAAGTTTTTCCCTCTTGCCCTTTAGGAAAAGGACCATTTGCAATCCTCCATGCTCTCTGGGGACTTTAATATCCTAACAATTAAGGGACGAATTAACTATTCCTGGGGAAAGGTACGCAAAAGACACATGTTGAGATTTTCTTTTGGGTTACATTACAGAACCCTAAACATTAATATACAGATAGATAGCTGGGCGGTGGTGACGCACGCCTTTAATCCCAGCACTCAGGAGGCAGAGGCAGGAGGATCTCTGTGAGTTCGAGACCAGCCTGGGCTACAGAGTGAGTTTTATATATAAAACCAATATATATATA